>DF239172.1:323112-444859 GCA_000507305.1 Breviolum minutum Mf 1.05b.01 | reverse complement strand
TTGTTTTGTTTGATTCTGGCACTTCAGTTCACCATGATATTTTTTTTGTTCTCATCAAACACGTGTATATTGCTACTTTGGTGGGGAAGCATACCCAAAACCTGCCCGGCCCTTAAAGAAATAGGTGGATCAAGTGGACCTCGTCGTCCCATCCGCACCGTGACCTTGAAAGATATTGGTGAAGCGTTCCTCGGTTCTGATTGGAAAAGACACGAAACAAAAGGCTGAGATGTCTCATCTAAGGAATTTGGTGAAGGAATTTGTGAAGAACGTTTGATGTTGCGTTGAAGTTAAGCCCATTTCAAGTGGTATTTGTTTCTAACATTTGGTCAAATCAAGGTGTTGGGGTCAGGTGACATGTTTTTTTTTCCAGGGATTTTCCACACACTTCCAAGGGAAACATGATGTGAATTCCTTTGTACTCTGGCGAATATATAACATAGTAGTACTTCAATAGTAAGCTACCATGAGAAGTCCTGCTGGACCTTGGGAAAACTATTTCAGGGAAATCTAGGTTGGTGAAATATTATTGCATTCTATACCCCTTGCAATCTAAGGTACATTGTCCCACAAGATGAAGAAGTGGAATCTGATGACGACAGCGGAGAGGAAAGTGCCCATGCCGCGCGCCCTACGTTACGTTGGGATCCCCAGTTGTTTTGATGGATGCCAAGAATGTGTTTCTTTGGTATCGAAGTAAAATCAGAATGCACCCACTTCTGTATTATTTTGGATTGGATGATTGGTGAGACCTCTTTTTGTGTCTCTCTCTCTCTCTCTCTCTCTCTTAGTTGCCTCTCGACACTGTAACCATCAAGCGTAACCTACTACAAACATTTACTATGTGAAGGCTGTTTGAAGTTCAGAGTCTTCCAGATAGTACAGTTAAACATATTGAAGAAACCGCAGATGAAGAGCACATCATCCAAACAAGAAAGATAAGCCAACTGAAGAATTCTTGGACCATTCATCAAAATGAGTCCAGCAAAAAGTCAACATATTTTGTCAACAAAACCCCGATGCAAAAGATTCAAAACCAGCCAAAAGGAATCACCAAGATGATCTCAGCAGTCAAAACGTTAACACACATGGTAAAACATTTATATATCATATTTGATATTCTATCATATGATTTTTCGTAGACAAGAGACCAGCAAAACAAGAACTTCTCTGATCTTGCTTGGTATGCAACACGTAAAATCTCCTCCGGTGATGTCCTCCAAGGTCGTAAGAACACCCCGGGGACAGGGCCCGGTGGTCCGGAGATGGCCTTCGTTCATGTGAACATGGAGGTGCCGGCGAAGCGAATGATGGGAATGAGGTGAAATATGGGTGTTTCCAAAAATCGGGGGAAAAAACCCCAAAATGGATGGTTTATAATGGAAAACCCTATTAAAATGGATGATTTGGGGGTACCACTATTTTTGGAAACACCCAGAGGGTGAATTTGAAGAAAAACACCCGGGATACACCCCGAAAAACATCAACATGAAACCCAAAATTCCCATCCCTTTTCGAAAAGGAACATCGAATCTGAATCAAACCTCCATGACTTTGGCTTCCATGTTCATTTTCCATGTTTACATTTGCTGCACCCGAAAGGAGAATTCCACTTTTCAAGAAAGATTCATCATATTTCATAATTTCTGGACATGTTGATGTATATTTAATGACCTTTATCTTCACCCTTAGGTACAACGAACATATTCCCTCTCGACCCACTGTTGATGGAAGAAATCCTGCACCATCTCATGTGTATAAAAGCCTGTAAATAATGAGACAAACTACCTATCAACTGGTGCAGGATTTCTTCCACCAACAGCACGACAGGTGACATTGGATCCGTTGATCGTCGGCGATGAACGACCCATGTTGCAGTCCCGTCCAGGCGCCACCCGAATCGGCAGATCAAAGGAATCAAGCAGGGAAGCAGGCAAACAGGGGTCATTAAATGACCTATTTTATTGGGGGATTAAACAATGCAAATATATGGTTATTTAGAGGAATTTTCCTTCTATAAAAATGCATTGTTTGGGGTGGTAATCTGATGACCCCGGGCAAACCTTCATAACTTTTTTGGGGATTTAATGATGACATATTACATATGGGTACATACTGTTTCTTGTTTCAAAACTTTCGTTTCCTTGTCCTTTGTTGCTGGTTGATTCATGCTAAGAAATGAGGGGCAAAATTCAACAGGAACAATTTGAGGTAGTTGGAAGATGCTAGGTATTGTTGAAACATATTGTAGAGTGTATATCTCATACAGCATCTATAGTATATATATATATTTACCTACGTTTATCATAATAAATCAACCATCCATGTATATAAATATGCCATACATGGATCCTGTGGGTATATGTAGATAGACATTCTATGTCAGTGTATCGCGCGTGGATCCTGGCACCTGATAGGATCATCTCTTCCATTGAGACCCCCAAGAGTTCGAAGCATCTTTCACGTTTCTAGTACGCCCCAGGGGTACTAAAGATGGCCATATTTGAAAGCAGTCACCATTTCCAAACCATCATTTTGGGTGTTTAGCCTTTCGTTTTCGGGGGTGTAATTGCCCGGTGTAAGGTTGAGTTGGACATCATCCCCCCAACAAAAGATGGAAGAATCGCAAGGCAAAGTTTGTAATTTTTAGAAGCATCTCTTTTCAGCTAATGGTTACGGTAAATTGTTGGTTTGGGTTGGTGGTTTGGATTCCCAGGATCCCCTTATGAAAAGGGATTGTTACGTAGGGGCACCTTTAGAATCCCAAACACCAGTAGTTGAATCGCTTTGATGTTGTGGATTGGAGAGTTATCAACATGTTGCCAGGTCCTCCGCCTGAATTGCCACAACGTCGAAGAAAACGCTTGCGCCCACGTTGGGGGTCTCAGAAAGCAACCAAAAGAGTAGGAAACTTGATGGGAATTTTGGGGGCTGATTTTTGAGGTATACTCATGTGGGTAAAATTTTGGTTCAACGTAAGATTACATTGGATCCCCAGTTGCTGGATCTATATATGAATTTGCAATTATGATCACTTTTGGCAAACAAATTTTGAGACTGATCCTCCTTGTTGTCGCAGTTCAAACTCTTATTGGCTGATCGATTTTCTTTCGGGCCTGTCGGTCAGTGTTGATGTTTTTTCGGACTAAAAAACAACATGTGCTTCTCCAATGGTTAGATAGGTGAGATTTTGAAAATTTGATCAGATTCTCATTAATTACCTAACTTGAAATGATCATTTGCTAGGGGAGAGGATGGATCTAAAGGGAGGTTGGAGGGGTCTTGTGACTGAAAACGTGAACATCATCCTGCACAACGTTCGTCCAGGGTTTGGGATGAAAGGTCCCCAAGTTGTTAGTGCTGGTTTACACACAAACCCCACAATGGACCGAAAAATGGCTCATACCCCGGGGGGTGGTGGAAACATGCATTTTAACTTAACGAATTTCCCGACGACTTGGTCATACTGTTGATGGTGAAGGAAGCACCTGTTGTGAGCTGGAAACTCTCCAAGTTTTGCTCAAGTGGTGAACTTGATTCTTCCATCAACAGATATCAACAGTAAGTATGTCCATCAACCCCCCCAAACGACCTGAAACCACCCTTAGGCTGAGTAGGGAAAGACCATCTTTGTCGTCGGATTGGTGAAGTGTGGAGCAGGATCGTGTACAGTATCTCCTGATCCAAAATTGGATAATTGTAGATTCGTTTGGGTTTCCACTACCCATACCATCCATGTATGTTATATTTACCTACGTTTACCATTACAAAAATCAACCATGAACCATCCATGAAGGTAAATATACCATGCATTATACATGGATGGTATGGGCTAAGATTTTTCAACCAAAAAAAACATCTCCAGGACACCAAATTCTATGGGCCCAACCAACCATCCAGCCATCCATGCCATACACGAAACTTCCTGAGCTTCAGGAAGTCCCAGTCCTCGTGCTTTGAAGTACGGGAACACTAAGGTGGTGGGATTGAAGTGATGGAAGTGATGGAGATGGGGATGGGGATGTGGTCACCCCCAAACGGTGGTTTAGTAAAGGAATGAAGTGCCCTTAGTTCGGGAAACTCCCTTAATTCAGGTTTAGGAAATATAGTAATTTGCCTAAATTGAGGGATTTGAACTAAAATATGTGTGGAAACAAGTGATGACTTGTAGGTTTTTAGGAATGGATTTTTCAGGTGTTTGACATAGTTGGACTCCCTAATTTTGAGATAGACCGGTAGACCTAGGAACATGTTCTTGCGGAGGGTGCCAACCTCACCACCCAAAATTTCGTTTAAGTTAGTGACTTCGTGCCGTTTTTTGGGAGGATAGCTGTCTCTAAGGAATCTCAGTAGATTTTCACTTTGATTGGTTGCAATAGAAGGAGTATAGATTTCGGTGCCTCGAATTTTCAAGACAAATCCCCTTTCTGGGTCCATTCGAAGTTCATCCTGTCAACTTTTCAAATGTCAAATTTCACAAAATGTTTACCTTTATCGGGAAAAATGATCCAATTTTGACTTGCACATAGTTGAAAACAAATAAGTGGCAAAAAAGAACCAATCAATTAGTGTTGCTAGTGATGTTGGATAGCTGTACCCAATCTTATCATGTAGATATTAGTAGATGGTAGTAGTGATTCAGAGGTGAGCCATGAAAAAAACCTGGTTGTTTAAGGTATATATATGGGGTGAAATCCTACCCCGCTTTATAGGGATTATAATAAACCATTGTAAGGATCCTTATCAGCCAACCTCACTTGTTGTTTCCGTCCAACCTTTCCAACTGTCCCAACGGAACCTGTTTCTGCAGGAGACTTCATTCAGCTCGGGCCCGACGTCGAGTCGCGGGCTGAGGATTTTTTGAAAAAACAAGCGAATAGGAGGGAAAGATATGATACATCAGACTTGAAACTATATATACACCCGCAAAACAAACTAAGATGGCAATGGAAAATCACCATTTTTAGTAGGAGATACATCTTCAAATGGTTGGTTTTCCATTTTGTCATGATAGCTTTCCAGGGTGTAACCCATACGATTCATGTATGGTATGGTATATTTACCTACATTTACCCATAAAAATGCCACCCAAATTATTTAATGTAGGTAATATATCTACTTACCCCCCCAAAGTTTAACATAGCTCATGAAAAGTTACCTTCCCAATAAGAAAGTAGTCTTCCAACCACAATTTTTCAGGGGCTATGTTAAACTTCAGGGGTTTATGCTAGGTGGTAGCTTCACATCTATAATATTTCATCTTGAACTTTGGGTAGATGAAGGCCCCCCTTTTCAGCACCATCTTTGTGCAACTGGGAGGCTCAAGCACTACCTAGAAAGGGGAGATTGACAAAACGATATGTTCAGGTTGGAACGACTAGAATGAATGAAACAAAGAAATGACATGGAATGAGATGACATGAGTTAAAATGAAGTCACTAGAAATGAAAAAACATTTGGTTCATGTTCAACGGATTCCAAGACGCAAAAATTTGAATCCATGCACCATCGAATCGAGAATCAGGGTGGATTTCATCGATATGACACCTGCCAACCGTTGATCCGAAGTTTGGTAATTCTATGCATTTAATTCAAGGTGATAAATTCTGTTTTGTATGATCTTCTTTCAAGGAACCTTTTATAATCTCAAGTTGCAGGTTGCCAGATTTTCAGCTGACACCTTAAACTTTCATGTATTCCGAAATAATGTTCGCCGACCTGAAAAGAAAGGTGGTTTTCTGAAAAAGATGGGGGAATCATTTCTACAAATAGCCTTACTTCAGGTTTGAGAATCATGATTTGCTCACATCACTTCAAACACAAAGGTAAGTCCCACTTGGAGATATATCATTAGGAGATTCCTCGGATTTCTGACTAAGATGTTTTTTTTAAACCAAATTTTACCGGGGGCTAATGACCCTGAGCATCAAACAATCACCCAATTTAGGGCCAATATCTTTTACTTAAGATAATCTCGAAGCAGAAGCAGAATCAGTTCTTCATGCCTCAGGTCCTCGACCTTCGTCATTTCGGTTGACAAAGAAGCTACCGACATCACCTGGACCTCCATCACCAAAAGAACCTGTTCGAGTTCAACCGAAGGCCTTAGTTCCTTTGGCTGGCCTAAGTGATCTTTCTGTTGTCCCAGAAGCACTTCCTTTAAAATGACCGTTTCCTGTCTTAGATACATGTTTTGTCTTATTCTAGATTTAGAAATTTACCAAGTTGACGGCTACCCGGCTGTCAGGTTTTCATGGAAATTACGGTACTTTGAGATGTAAAAGAGGTATTGTAGTATTATCATTCGACCAGTCATATAGCCAGGCTAATGAGCTAACAATAGCTCATTACTTATATCTCTTCTCTGGAAAAGTCATATTGGCGTAGGTTTCCCTGGGCCAATTGCTACTATACCAAATGGTACAGAAGCAGTTTATACTCCCAGGAATGAAGCTTATATTAATATTGTACAACCTACCTATGAAGTGTTATCAACCAAATGGATTCATTGTTTCTTCTTCCAGTGTTGTTGTCTTGGCTGGCTAGGAGGGGTGGCGCTTCTGCCTATCCCAGAAAAGATCCCCATCCCTGATCATCCAAACGCTATCTACCATTTGTGAAGTGGCTGATGTTAATGCAGAAGAAAAAAGACTTCAATTAGATGTTGGCTTGATGTTGGTCTCACTCAAATTCACCTAATCACAAATCAAACACAACGACTGATAAACTCGTTCTTATTTTCCGCAAGAAAACGGGCATATCTCAAAATTAAGGACCCCCACCAAAACTTGTAGGAGGTAAGATTCCGACAATATTCCGAGCGATCTTTTTCTCTTTTTGTTCAATAGACTTTGCGGTGCCTTGATTTGGGACAAGTTCATCCAAATCCAGCTGTGCAATGAGGAAAGACTTTGTTTGTTTTTTGTTTCTAAGAGATGAAACATCACTAAATCCTACCCAAGTATTTTATTGTGATTGTATAGGGATTATACAGTACCCAAAGGATCCATGTTTGATATATTTACCTACATTTGGGTTAAATTTAGGAGATCTGAGATCAATACTGTAGGTAAATACACCAGTCACATGGATCCTACCATATAAGGGATTTATATACATATTGATTATATACTTGGGATTCATACCTCATATAAGTAACTGAAATTAATACACTCCTGGGAACTAACATATCTGATTCCAAGGCACTTGTTGAAAATCATGTTCCTTTTCCCTTTCGGTGGGATATTTACCCTCATTCCCTAGAGGGTATACCATACATGGAGCCTATGGGGTATCCCCTCACGGTGGATCCCCTAGGCTCACCCGGTGGATCCCCCAAGGTGTTGGCACATCGACCAAAGTGTCGTTTGCAACCTGGAGAGGGTTATGCCAAGCTGGCGCCGGAAACTGCTCGAAAGGTGCCATTTTGGCTGTTTGGGGTGGTTTGGGAGTCCTAGGATGATAACAGGGGGGGAAACGAGGCATTCAATAGCAAGTACAGTTTGGATCATTTTTGGGGTTTTATAACCTTTACATACATATACATTTAGAATATCCATGTATTTACAAGTGGAGTATATTGGGAAATGATTAGTTGCTCGATTCAAAAAGATCGAATTTAGAGCAAAGGGACGGAAATGGAGGTTTCCATGGAATTTACCTTGCATAATTCAACGTAATGATTCAAAAGTAAATGTCTTCTATTAGAACAAATGCTCAGGTTACTATAGTAAGAATTTCCCCTTAAAAGTAATCAAGTCCAAAATCATTTTTCTTATGAACAAAAACCACATTTTTTTCTGATTCCTGTGAAAATGGGGTCAGAGTTGAATTTTTGTCCGGCTGGATACTCACATGATGCCGCATGATGCGCACGCGTCAGGTGATACCACCCAAAGGACGGCAGGGCCAACAGCTGGGTTCTGGCAGACCCAACTTGGAGGGGGTGGGGGTTGTTACATATCATCCCGAAGTGAAGGCTTAAAATTGATCTGGGTGGTGGTTTCAAATATTCTTTATTTTCACCCCTATTTGGGGAAAGGTTTCCAATTTGATGAGCATATTTTTCAAATGGGTTGAAACCACCAACCAGTGATGGATTCTTTGATTCTTTATTTTTTGTTCTGCTTTTTTTAAGGGGGGACATGCATTGAAAACAAAGCTTGCCACATGTTTTGGCTTCTGTCAAATGAACTATATGTGCCTCATCAATACTTAAGGTCTTTCTTTGTAGAAGCATTAGGTAAATATATCATAATATCTTACTTCTTTTTTTTCCTATTGCAGGATTCTAACTTCTATTTGCAATTCTTCCACTTCATTTTCATATACACCCTAGAAAATTAAGATGGATTTGAAAAGGAACATCATCTCAAACCAACCTCCCTGACTTTGGGTTCAAAATGTTGGTTTTTCCAGGGGCGTACTTCTGTTTCAAAACTTTTCATGGAACTTTTCCGGAACTCTGTTCCAAATCCTTTCCAAAAAAAGTTTTTCGCCTTGAAGCAAAAAAGTTCGGATGGGAAACAAGTTCTGGAAATCACTACACTATCCTTACAGTTTCCAGTTTTTTTTTGTTGGATTGGTGTATTCTTGGGCTTATGACCCTTCTGAGATGTGATGACTCGAAGTATAATCAGAATTAATTACCAAAATAGGTCAATCACACCCGTCATATTCACATTCACTAAAGATTTTGGTTGGAATTCCCATCATATGGATGTTTTTTTTCCCGCATCGGCTGAATCCGAAAGCAATGAAGAATTAAGGCTCCAGCTTCTAAAAAATGGCTAGTATGGCATCCAGCCATACATTCTGAGATTGGGTCTCTGGATGGTATGTTTCGAAATCATTCGAAATCCAAAATACCCTTTTCAGCGATTTTTTCAGGAACAGTTTAGAGAGGTAAACATGATGAGTATCAGTGAAACACTCTGTAAAGAAACATAAAAACGGTGGGGTTGAAGTAGACGGTATACTATAAAACAGCACAGGTACCCCCTCCAATCTTCCAAGAAAGTCTTTGGAACGATTGGAATGTGTGGAACGTCATGGGGTCTCTGATACGTGGGTCCAAACAGGACTTGTCCTTGGTACTTCATTAGAAGAACAGTTCCTTGTCATCTCTGGGTGGTTGAAAGGTAATGAGGTTCAGACATTTCTCTGGTAAGCAGCAGCGCAAAAAAGGATATCACACAAGAAACCCCAGTTCATTTCATGATCGAAATATCAGTGGTAACTCATTATATACCTGATTTTTGTGCATTTTTATTGTAGCTAACCCAATAAACATATTTCTGGGGTATGACATTAGTTATGACTGTGCGGTATTTGTGCCACTGAAGGGATGAGGAAGCTGATCAGCGATCTTGTTGAATCAGAACTCATTGCCACCAAAAATTATTCTAGCAAAAAGGGCGAAACATATTGATTTCCATGACTACTTCACATGGAGGAAGTGTTTTTTTGGTTCGCTATCTATGGGATGTTTATGGACCTTTTCGGGGGAAGGAGCTTCGCTTTGTTCGAGCGATTCTAAGTTGGAAGTTTCCTTCATCCCAAAGTAGGGTACCCTGAATTGGATGCTGCAGGGACCCCCAAAAGCAGTACAGCAGTGCAATGTGTTTTTGCATAGATCCGGGTGTCATTTCAATTCAATTTTTGGTGATCTTTGTTTATCTCACATTTCTTTTGCAAGATATTTGAAGGTGCTTGGGGAAACGGTGAAACACCAAGGGTTTCTTCAAGCACGTTCCCTCTAAAAACCTCAGAAAAAGGGGGTAGTTGTTTTATTGAATTTGCTCAAAATGACGTCACGGCCTTTCAGTTTGGTGTTGGTTTGGTTGGTGGCAACTCAAACATTTTCAAAATTTTCACCGCGAACCTTGGGGAAATGATCCAATTTGACGAGCAGCCTATTTTGTTGCAACTGGGTTGGGGAACCAACCACAAAGTACTTGTGAATTTCTCCCACTTGCTTCAGGTTAGTGTCTGAAATTGCGAGTCTTTCAATTCGTATTGATGAGATGATTGAGCGGCAGTGCATCAGTCTTGGGAAGGCATGACTGAAACTGCGAGGAAAAAGCAAGGTGAAACCTCCATGTGGGGTTAGAAAGACCAAGGCGCTCAATACGCTTAGAGATTCTTTGCTTGCAATAGGATTCTATATAAGATACTCTTTGATATTCTTTGATTTCATGATTTGTGAATTGGATTGCTGTTATCCAAAAGCCAAAAGGCGCTGAAAGTTGAATCTCTTGAATTTGTATATAATTGATATTTTAGGGGGGATCCAAACCATGGCAGGATGAATTTTTGGTGAAAAAGTTGTTTTTTGGAAACATGTGAATCTGATCCAGGTAGTCACTCTTGTCACCGGGGATCCCCTCTAAATCCAAAACGACAACTCGGGCCGTCAATGGAAAGAAGCGAAGAAGCGGCTTGGGGCCGTCAAAGTTACGGAGTCCCAAAACATCGCTTCGAGAAGCACCCGGAGAAAAGGAGGAACATGAAGAACGGAGGAATGCTTTGAGTAAAGTGAGTAAAGATAACTGTAAGATACCGCTTCATATCCCTTCATGAAAGAGAACTGTCAAGTCGGTACCACTATCTTTACTGGCATATGCAGTCTTCACGAAAGATATACTGTATCCAACAGGCAGAAAATCCAAAACCAAAAAACCAAGTTTGTGTCCAGCGACATAGCTTACTTGGAGGTTCAATACTGTACCACCTGGGACCTGGGATATATGTATTATATACATATGTGTTTATATATATATATATTTGTTAGAGGATGAAACATAGGATATATGTGTATATAATGTTTGTCTATCTATATTTGATTTAGTGCATATATTGTTGTATTTCAATCGAATAAGTATACATAGATATACATGTAGCTAAACATGTATATATATATACATTTGTATTATACAACACTGGTCAAATAGTGGAATCAACTACCATCCTGTAATGGGTGTCCTTAGGGGTCGGTATAGGATTACAAGTTCAACGCCTTGCCAATACAGGGTGTAAATGAAACATAGATGGCTGGAGATGTTCCATGATTTTCAATCAGAAATACACCACACAAAATATAGATCGACTGTAATACTTCATGGTGGAATTCATTTGCAGAGCGACTTTCTTCTCCAAATTCTTTGGCAGTTGGCCGTGTGTTGCCAACGTTTTGCTACTCGAATGTTATCCGAATGTTGGTTCAATCGCCCCGGCCGTGAAGCAGCTCAAACGAAGTCCATGGAGGAGCTTGCTGTGGGATCGTCATGGCGTTTTGTTGACTCAAAGACCACCGAAACGACTTCTAGTCACAGAACCAAACCAAATGTGAAGATACTTGGATCCACAAAACATATATTATATATATATATATATATCAAATAGTTTTACATGTACGTACAATATGATATCGTATATTATCTACAGTAGCCATACAATGTACAGATGTAAATATATACACTTTTTGTATATATTGGTACATAGATATATGTAACATTTATTAACTACAAGAACATACTTCTTTAAACCCATAGACAGATCCACGACTTTCCAACCGCTTTGAGGAGGTGCCGAAATCTCCTGTGCCGGCGAGGCAGTGAACGATCACCAGTTGAGGTTGGTGGTCTATCCATATATTTTACAGAGGTTTTATGCATCCAAACGGTGGTTGGCTTTGGGATTTCTGAACCATCAACAGTGGTTTTTTTGTCGAGTTCGATTTGTATGGAAATGCTATGAAAAAATCTGTTTTGTTTGAGTCATTTTGATGATTTTGATTTTAAGAGCTGGGTGAGTTTACCCATATTATGCGATTAATGGAGACGATTGGCTTCTTGAAAGTTCAAGTGTGTCTTCCTGCCAGTCGTATTTGTTGTACTTTGAGTCATGCCAAACCGTAGCGACATGATCAGAGTGTATCTTTGTGGGGAATTCCCTACGAAAATACCGCTTTGGCATCTGCAAAAATCAATGTTGGTGAACTGTTGTCGTCCTTCGATTCGATCTGACAGATCCAACCCAATGCCTCCACTTTGATCCTTGGGATCAATGACCCATCTATCCATGTCATTGAAGTTGGTTACAACCTACCCCGTTTTTGTTATATATGATATGCATTGACAGACCCTGTACGTCTGAAGCAATTGTATAACTTCCCTACCAATGATATGTAAGATCCTTCTAGGCAGTGTATATATATATACGTGTATTATTGAAAGCTTAATAATTCTTAATATGTACAGAGATCATTGTAATCCTCTTATATCTTTATATACGTACCGTCCTGTATACATATAAGTCTTTGTATATTATTACATATGTACATGATAGAGTTTCAAGGCTTTTTAAATGGAACTTTGGGGGGTAAAACAAATATTCACCCGTTTTTTTTACATATCTCATTAGGTTGATGTTAGTTTTTTGTTAACACCCCCTTGACCAAGATTTCCACCCCCCCAAAAATATCACCGAATCTGCAAAACCGTAAGATCTCGTTGAAACCGTAGGATGCTTCGACAGCACATCCAATCGGCCCAAAACCTCCACAGGCTGCGGGCACAGACGGAACCATCTCAGCTTCGAGGCCCAAAAAAAACAGACGGGGCTGGTCTGCCACTTGAGATGTCAAGGTTTGTTCTCCTTTGATTTGCTATCTATATAAGAAGCTCTTGGATTGATGTGTTTTGTTTATCTACTTATTTTTTTTTAACTTTCTAGCCATGGTAGATCGCCAATTTGTTTTTTTTGTTTTTTGTTTTTCAATATTATTGCTTCATATTGCTTCTATTCCAACCATTTGATAAGAGAAACATGTCCCATTTCATTTTCTGAATCAAATGGGTGGATTCTGTGGATTCTTGCTTTTACTTACCCACTCACAAATGGGGTTGAGTTGGGTTTGTTGGGTTTGACAATATTGTCTCGAATTGTAACTAGAAACTAGATGGCACATCTCCAACTTGGTAGCTTAGTAAGTGCCCATGGTAAACCCAAAGATAGAAGTTGCGCTATTCGCTATCTCCTTTCAATGTGCTATTTATGCATCCTAGAGCGCATAGAATATCGCACGATTTCTTAATATTCAGGTTCGTTTCCCTTGAAGGAGTGCCAGCGATTCCATAATATATCTACTCTATGATCTTATCTTTTACATTGTGTCGATGGCAATGGGTAAACGTTTCCAAGTCTTTCGGAACGTTATATCTGCATTATACTGTAGATTATTTGTGTATACAAATTTAAATACATATGCACATACGATATGAAGCGACAGATATATGTATTTGTCTGCATATATCATTAAATCTGCAAAGCAGCACCCTCCAACGTTTCCAGCGCATGGTCTTCTTGTTCATTCTATGTGGGGATTGGTTACCTTGAAGGGAGGGTCCAGGTAGAATACAATATATATATATATACACATATTATATATAGTATAATTTAATACATTTATACCGCTATTTGTGTATCTATGTTTCGTATTATGTATATGTTCTGAATCTTTGTGTATATTGATCCAGTGCTTCGGTTCAAACTACGGTCCAGCCGTTTTCAGCTCGATCTACAAACCAGGTCGACCTCGGCTGAAATTGGAAGCAGCTCGGCAACTTTGGGTGTTTTTGTTGATGTGAAATTTCATGAATTTTCAGCATGTTTTTTGTGTATCAAAAGGACCCCCTTTTTTATACATGTGGATATAAGTAATTAGATGGAATATAGTGAGATGGTAGATTGTATGATCTCTTGCACCGTTTCTTTTCGAAGGTACAGAGTGTCCATCGGACACCTCGGTTGCCGCTCGTTCACCCCACAGAATGTCTCTAATTTGGGTTTGTGAATGAGTAAATTTGAATATAAAGTTGACCAACAAAATCATGCCCTCAAACGGCACAAGTTCCATTGCTACCAAACTGACTGGAAATCTGAATATTTGCTAGTTCCGTAGCAAAATAAGATACATAACTCTCAATTTCTGAGTCGAAGATCTTTTTTGTTACAAATTTGGCTATAGTTTTTATGTGGTCAAATTATGGAGGACATGACCGACCGGCAGCCAGCGGGATGCAACTCTTCAATGCCTGATTGGGCAAGTCAGCAGATTCACAATCCTTCGAACGTACCGTGGTTGGCTGCTCAAGTATGTTTAAGTTGAACCCAGAAAGCCAGGACTGATGTTTTTGATAAAGGGCTCCAAACCACCATTTTCAAGAATAGTGAAATTTGTCAGCCAAGATCCAAGGAGATTGGTGAACATCGAGAAGGGGAGCCCAAGAGTGGAGAAAAGGGGCAAGCTTCATGCTAGGATTGGCGGTATTTTCGAGTTTTCCAAAGGTTTCCAAAAAGTATATATACAAACTTATGCATTGAGAAAGGAAATTGCATGGTGAACCATATGTCAGCCTGTCCACTTGTAATTAAGGAATATATCATATCGGTGCGGATATAGTAAAGTGTTAGTATACTTTACGGCCAGATGGGTTACAGCCAGTATACATGCAAAAATGGTACTCGTATAACTAGATACATTCTACATTGAGTTTACTTGATTTGCGGGTATCCTTGATCAGCTAAGTGGTTCTTTTGTAACATTCCCGAGTCTTCAAGTCGTTTCCCTATCATTTTGTGGATGCTTTTGAACAACCAGGGATGGTAGTGCACAACAAGGTTAAGGTTGGAATCCGGAAGCTCAGAATAGCCTTGTGATTTTAATGATTCCATCCTGGATAAGGGGAGCATTTGTATCCGGTAATAAGGGGGTGAAGAATCATACCACCTATGTTTCCCATCATTTCCTTCATCTCGTCATTTTCGTCCGAGGTGGGGAAGTATGGCGTGCGCGTTCTAAGACGGCGCTTTGCACCAGAGGTGCGAAAGCGACTCAGCGACCTCACATCACCTCACCACAAATCAAGGTTGCTGAGGAAGGGAGATCCCCTTATATCAATGGAGTTTCCTGGTTCCCTTGATAGGTGGTAGGTAGCATATAATCACCCAATTGGCAATATATAAGTGGTATATAAGTGGTGTATACTGCCAATTGGGTGATTATATGCTACCTACCACCTATCAAGGGAACCCGAAACAGCTATTGATTATATAAGGGAAATCCAGATTGGTGAATTATTATAATTTGGCCAGTTACCTCGGGCGTAAAGAGCTTGTGTTTCTTGGAGTTAGATCATTTGGTCCATTATTTTGGGGGGAAGTCTTAAAAAAATCAGGTTTGAACTCGCAGGTTGACATGGTTCATTTTCAAAATGCAGGGGGACAACTGGCAAAACATACTTCCAAAATCAATTGGATCTATTGTTCTGCCAACCTGGCGACAAAGTAGGATGATAGATTGGGTCCTTTCTACTTATGACTCATGGCATCTGAGGAAATCCTCTTCGATACACAGCCATCTCAGCCTGATTGAATTTGCTTCGAGCAAGGAAAGCATCAACTTTTGCATCACGAATACCCGTCACAAGGCATCAAGAAGAATAGGTTCACTCTACAGAGGAACTGAATCAGTAGCAGTTTCAACATGTTACATGTTGCAAGCACTTGACGACAATATGAGACAAAGTATGCTGTACAAAAGGGACTTCAAATTGGTGATATATTTATAGTCTTCCATTTGGATGATCCCTAATTTTCTCGAAATAGCCATTTTTCAAACATACTGGGAACATAGCTGGTCACGTCTATTTGCCGTTTTTGAAGTGTTCCCGCCCCCACCAAAATAACACTACAAACCCACCTCGCCTGGCCTTGCTTTGAGCCTCTCCCGTGGCCATGGTACATATCAACCTTTGGTGGTATGGTCTACTGCTGATTCCATTGACTTTACAAGGCTGTTTTGACTGCAGGTCAGCAGCTTCTGTCAATTTTGATTGGACGAGTTGGGGATGTTTTGGATGTTTTTTTTGTGATGGAAGGCCAAGTGTTTTGGGGATTTGGTGTACCGAAGAAAGGGCATGTGTTTTTTGGGTGGTGATGATGGTGGTGATGGTGTTGTCGATGTTGATTTTTTTGCTGATTCATGGTTGCTGGTTCGTGGTATACGAATGAGATCTGTACTAGCTCCAATGTAAATGCAATATCCTATGGTTCTTCAAAAGGTCACAGCAATCTAATATGTTTGTTTTCGGGGTGGAAGAGCACACCGCAAAAACAGGGGACAATGACATGTTCCACTTACACGCTTTGGACCCCCGTGTCTGGTAGGATCACTATTTTTGATAATGCATCAAAAAAGACCCATTGATCATCGATTGGTTAGGACCATCACAAGTTCAAAAACATGGTTTGCTATTATTTGTACACATGTATATATATATATATACATACATATATGTATGTCTATGTCCCTTTTGACGGGAGACTTGTAAACATAACCACCATCTGTACGTCATGGCATGATCTTCACCATGTTTTTTAGTGATATTTTGATCGACCTTCATCTAGTAAAGCCTCCTACCACCCGTGGCTTCCAAGCACCCCGCTGCGGTCAGTTATGGCGAGCCGCGGCAATGCTACCTTGATGGTGTGACTGAAGCAAAGGCGCCGGGAGATGCCTGTTGCGCCATAAATCAATGACTTTGCTTGCGTGTTTTTTTGTATTGGCCAAAATGGATACACTCCGGAAGATTCACATGGAACCTGAAAAGGATGATTTGGAAGATGATTTTTTTTCAAGTGGGTGATTTTTGGGGTTCCATGTTAAGCTTCCGGGGTGTACAGAAAAGATATTCAAACAAGGTATCTTGCTGCTATGAAACTATTGGGAGTCACATGGGGATGCGCAGCTCATGTGCACTGGGAGAGTGAAAACCAAGCACAGAAGGAGGTTTCTTGCTGTCATCATGTATATGGATGTATATGGTAATACCATGAACAGCACTGGTAGTTTGGGATATATATATATATATATGTATGTATATAGTGGATGAAGTCTTACACTGTTCATAGGGATTATGAATTCACCAATGACCGGAATCCTATTGAATTGACTGAACATAAAATCCGAAAATGTTGCTTTACAAGTCCGGAATCTCCCGCATTGTACCTGGATCATCCGAAGGGGGTGCTACATTGGATGATATCAATGATAAGGGGTGCCAGTACTATACACCATCCCTTAGGCTTCAAACAGAACCCTTTTCAAATGATGCTGGTACATATCCTTTTGTTGTTCTTTAGGTGATTTTTTTATGGATTTTTGCTTCGAGGGATCCATTTTTTAGGTGCAAACTCTTAGTTTTCGGAGGTGTTTCATGGATATGAACATGGGGGGCGACCGAAATCCTGTAGATTCATATGGAACCAGTGACGTTCATGGAGCCATTTTGGGAGCTGCGGGATTTTTTTCATTATATCGCCACTGTCGGTAATCTTGCATCCCTTTAACTTTGGGGATGTAAATCGATGATCATCTTGGGTCAAGATCTAAAAATGTGATTAATGGACAAAAAATCAAGAGATTTCCTGCTGGAACTCCTGATTTTTGTATACTTTTTGATAATCCTTGTGGTTTTTGAGAAACACTCCATCAACTTTGTGTGGAGTTCAAGGATCTTAGAATTTTGGTGATCATTGGTCATTTTAAATCTCACTTTGGATGAATTGTGGATCCCTGATGGAAAAGCCGTTGCTGCAGGAAGAGTGCAAGAAGCTTCAGGAGAGGAAAAACCCAGGGGAAAGAGACACCTCCTCGGTACCTGGATCCAAGTACCCGCCCCCGAAGACTAACAGCCCAACGCACCAATTTTTTGGGGGCTTCCAGCCGTTAGTTGGGTGTTTTGGGGGTGCACCCAACTGATAAACAAACATACTGTTGGTTACATTGCCGGGGATGATTCATGGTTTTTAAGCTAAGATTACTCCACCATAATCCGACTTATGATCCCAAATTCCTTGGAAAAGTTGTTGGTTGTGTTTATATTTTTACAGAGGGGGATGGAGCTCATAGCCGGGCCACCCCAACTTTTTTTAATCGATAATTCTGGCTATCTATGGCTATACCTTATATATAGATCACTAATTTAATATCAATATTTAATATGAGTTCTCCTACCCAACGGTTCGTCATTGTATAGCAATCCTACCCTCTATCCGAGATTTTTCCATAGTGAGTAGCAACCTGTCTTACTAACGGATAAAATCTTCCAACCAAACCCAAAATGAACAGAATAGGTCTAGTTGCATCATATGAAACTGGATAGTTCCATCATTCTCCCTTTAAGCTGTTTTTCTAGGCTAACCCGAAACCCTTCTTTTTTTGAAGATCTGACCTCAAACTACCAGTCATCGTTGGGGAACCCACCCCTTCGACTCAAGGTTTGCCAGGTTGATGAAATTCAGCGAGGAAAAAAAGATGGCAAAGTGACCGATGAGTTTCTTCATCCAAGTTTCCTCATGACGATGACTTAATGATGACTGATGATGACTGATTATGTTGATGATGATGATGATGATGATGATGATGATGATGATGATCAGAATGACTAGTGACCATCAATGTAGAACATCCTAGCGGTCCTGCTGTCAATGAGTCATTTCTTAAGATCGTAGGGTCTGTCATGAAGTTTGGCTACCCACCAGGATTGGGGGACACGTTTTCTGATGTACCACTCACCACTCGCCCATCCCAAAGACTCCTTTTTTCGGGCTGTAGGAGCAGAGTCTCTTTCAGGGACGTGATGCCTTTGCCAAAGGTGTCCAGGATTTCTTTCCGGAACCCTGTGATGCCTGTAAAAGTCCAGTTTTGAATGTATGTAAAGAATGTAAAGCGTAAAGCGAAGTAACCCAGAATTGAGCACTTGCGGTGTCTTTTTGGACTTTCGACCATGTCAGTCAATGTACCGGTGATTACTGATTGATTTAAGTTTAGATTCTAGGAAATCCCAATGAAAGGGATTTTTTATATAGGGATATATACCTGAAATATCCTGTAGTAGTGAACCAGCAACCTCTACTCACCAAAGATATAGTATAATATATATTCAAAATAAAGTGCACTTGCTGCCCCCAGACATGAACGTTCCAAGCATCCACAGCGATCTGACAATTTCGAGTTTGCAGAGTTGGAACCAATTTCAGCGATGAAGAGATTGGTTGATTGGTTGGCAACGCCAGTATTTCTCCCAGTGGATTTTACCGAGTCCATTTATGAAAGCTAACATTTCGACCATTACTGCAGACATTTGACGTTGCCGACCGAACATGTCACCAGTCAATTCTTAGTCTTAGTTTGGATCTGGGAGGGAGGCTGGTGAAATGGTACTGTAGTAGAGTTTACCTAGATACCTGACAGAAATCACAGTGATATACAGTAATTATATATGTTGAAACAAACCATGAGCAAGTGATTAAACCTGATGACTAAGGATTGTAGGTTTGTATTCAGTTGGTTCGAACAAGCTTGGGAGGTGAATATCGTTGTGTGTGAAACTAGCGATCAATAAAACCCGGTGGATTCTGAAGGTTTCGTTTTGCATGTTGAAGTCTTGTTACAAAGGCATTTTTTTTGTCACTGCTCCTCCGAAAAGTCTTATCTTGTGATATTTTTTCCACTTTTTTGGTTACAATTTGGATTCACCAGGATGGCTACAAAAAGGGATTTGAGCACCGCGGACACAAATATACATGGCTTCTATGGCTACGTGATTTGCCCCTTGGCCGAGTTTGATGCGGCTGGGGAGACCTGACAAAGGCCCCTTAAGAGCCACATCCATCCTTTTCCAAAGTTCACAAAACTTGCCCTGCCTCTCGTAACGGAGTAGGGTAACCTATGGCTTTTGAAAGTCGAAGATTTTACAGTAGGGGTATTTTGTACACTGTCAATCTACGATGTTGAAGGATGATTCAGGAGGGTCTCCGGCATTTACAGTATATTATGATATACCATGGGAACCCATAACCTTCATTTTTAGGGGTTATAGCCCATATTTTGGGGTTGAAAGCCCTGGTTTTTCATGGTTTTTGGGGTCCAAGGGTATGATCTATTCTTATTTTTTAATTTATACAGTATTTTTATGTGCCTTCAAATCTAAAAGCACACCAACTGTAAGTGGACCATACATAGAGCTCTTCCAGCAAAGGACCTAATCCCATTTGGGATGTTGACAAGATCTCCTGAAACCTGTGATTTGATGATGAACACCTCTTTTGTAGTCCCGAAACCGAGTACATTCACAGGTTGACCGTAAAGGATATCCCTCAAATAATGAGAAACTGCTACTGATAAATTGGGTTGTTAAACGATCCTCTGCGGTGCCACTATTTTGAATGGCCCCATAAACAATACAATATATGATATATGTATACATAGATATTTGTATTCATATAAATTCTTAGATACTCTTTTTGTATACATACAGAAATGGTTTTTGATCCGTTGAGTTGTTGGAATACCTGCTCCAACTTCCAAAGACAATGAAGGCAGGGAGAGCACCTGACATCTCCGATGAATCCAGGATGGGAAGATCTCAGCTTTGTTGAAATTCACGATGGTTTTTGGCATATTTCAATAACACATGTAGACTCTACAAGAGATCAGATACTTTAAGATGTGGTTACAGTAGTTGTGAAGTTTATTCTGGAAAAACTTTGAAACTCAACGATGTTAGGGGGAGCCGATGATGTTAACCAATTTTGGCACCAAATACCTGAACTTCACTTTCATATATAATGTCATGGATTTCATTTGATGATATTTGATGGGATTATCTAGCTTGTGCTTGGAAGGGAGCTAAGGAGCTGGTGGTATTTAAAACCCCAAAATAATGGGGAATATGGGGAGCTAAGGAGCTACCCCCAGGTTTCTAAGCACATTTTAGTTATTCACTGATTCACTTAATGACTTGTTTTTTTAGGTGAAAAACTCGTCTTGCCCCTTGGGAATTCCAAGGATTGTGGAGTTCATCATGGTCATTGCTGGTGTCTTGCTGTTCCCTGGCTATTAGCTGTGCCCACCTAGGGCTTCGGAAACGAACCCATGGGATTCTTAAACAATATGACGAGGTATGGGGGGAAAACGTTCATTCAAAATTGATTGGTACGGCATGTTGAGTCTCAGAATGCAATAATTTGAAGATCTCATCATGTCCGGAATCTCCTTGGGTATTGAATGTTAGACTCTTAGTTGGTAAGCCAACGCGATTTGATGTATACCTGAGAAACACCATTGTTTTGCGCCATTCATTCTGGATTGATTCAAGTCACTATATAACTACCACCAGCATCAACCATTTGTGTTTCCTCATGGACTTGTAAGCAATGGTGTGTTGAATATGCCAAGCTTGGTATGATGTTGTTGATGATGATGAGTTGGACTTCGGAACTACACTTAAAGAAAAAAATCGGCAACTGTCGTACATCCACAGTGTTAGTGGTTGGGGGAGGTATTCATAACCTGAGTTTGAACGGACTTGACTATTCCCCCACCTGATTATCCAAGTTTCTTGCAACTTATCATTAATTAGAGAACAATTTATATGAACTTACACGAATCTATGGAATGTTGGAGAAGTACATGTCATGATATTGATATCTCCACTTGAAAACCTTCATGGAATTCTCAACTTTTTCATTGTTTGGGTTGGACACAAAAAGGGTCAAAATCGGTGTTGAGGTTGGGCCTGTTGATTGGTCACTTCAAAGCAGATCGCAGCGAGACTGCCGGGATGGGCTGGTTGTGGAGGTGGATGAAAATGGATGGAAGGCTTCAGGCCTTCAGCAATTTGCTGATGGTTTTTATGGCAGTTTTGTTGCAACAATGATGGCATTGCCCCCTTACTTCTTGGAACACAAGTTGTTTGAGGGGGGATTTGTCAAAAAAATTTTTAAGGAATGGTAAACATGGATGATTCTACATGTCGTCATACTGGGAGGACTTGCGAACTAGAAAAAAACAAAGGGCCGGCGGACTGGTCGCATACAATCACCCCAACTGTTGGCAGGATGTACCATCAATTTTGCAGATATTGCCTTACAAGGGGGTAAATATGCTACCCACCACCTTTTACCAAGATCAGAGAACCCATTGACATATTTTTTGAGATGGGTAAACACCTCCACTAGAACAATCATGCCATGAAAAGCAATGTCCAGGTACAGGACCTTAGATTAAAAGTCTAGTGATGTTCTGCCAGCTATTTATATATAATTTCATACCATTGTAGATTGAACACAAGTAAGGTTTCCTGAGATTAGTAAGAACACATATCTCATGATACCTTCTAACTAGGCAGTTGGGTTCTTCCAGATCCGGACACGACCAGGACCTTTTCTGGAACCACGACGCACAAAGCAAAGCTGGTGCGACGTAGGTCTGGTCCCCAAAGGGTTTGGGCACTTTGGTTATCCATTGATTGTATGGGTGGTTAGGGTCTTGGGATTTCCCCAAGCTTTCCAGGTTAAGTTATACCCTCCCGAAGTTTAACATAGCCGAAAATGGATAGTTGGAAGACGATCGTTACCCTTTGGGATGGCCCATTTTCAGGGGGTATGTTAGTTTTAGGGAGGGTATAAGTCATATATATAATTGGAACGTCTGGATCATGGTGTCATTATAACCATTATGATGGTTTGTAAATAGTTAGTATATGATGTTGTTTCTTGATTGCTTTCTGATGTTACCAAAGTGACCTGACATTTTCAAGTTCAGGGTAGCGGAAGATTGTTTCAAAAAAATCTGGGAATGGAAGCGAAATGAAACACATGAAATGAAGGGAACACATTATCACCCTCCCCAAAAAATGGGGAAGATCCAAAGTGGCCAAGGTCATCACGTCACTTAAGTTTTATTTTTTTCAACCATGGTACAATCACCATGAACTCACCATTTGGGGCATATGTTCCTTGTTCCACTTGTTCCACCCATCACCCATCTCAATCAAATGGAGGAGGTCCTTGCACTCAGTTGTACGTCCCTTGCGCGTCAGTGTTGTACTCAAAACTTGGTACAGGTAGCCCCAAAAACGTTGGATGGTGAAAGCCAGAATCATATATTTAGAATTAAAACAATATCACTTTATTATCCAAAAGGCAGGTGTTTCCAGAAATACATTTCTGCATTTCTTTCAACCAATGTTTATATAGTTGGCGGTCCCCTAGTCCTGGTGGAAGTGGCTAGACTTTGAAGCCACTAAGTGGTCAAACACCAAGTGACAAATTGATTCTTGGTTGGATCATATAGTCATTTGTGCACAAACATGTATGACATGTACATTATGTACATACTTATACAGTTTACACACCAGAACTACACTGTCCTATCCATTCACTGATGTTTGAATCTCCCCCCTCTCGGATTCTGAATCCGGATCGGATTTTTTGGAGATACGAATCGAAAACCTTTATCGGTGCAGGACGATGATGGGCTTGGAACACATTGGTATTTTGAAGGGCCAGGAATTTCATAGACGAAACCAGGAGATCGAATGGGCAAGGTATGTTTTGGGAATCAGGAAACACATTAGGAAACTTAATCCTTGATAATTGGAGAAGGGAAACAGTTTTATCATTTGTAGACAGTAGCATGGGTTAGTGGTTAGTCATTTGATGTCATATAGATATCACTTGATGACACAACATCTTAGGATTAATTACCTTAAGTCATTTCTTAAAGCTACATTTGCTCTAGACTGGAACTGCTTAGAAGGTTTATTGACTTCTTCTACGAAAGCTGGCAAAACATATAGTGATGCAACAAGTGTCAGCCTGGCACTAGGATGTACATCGAGCTGAGCCCGTAGTAAGCTTTGATTGTAAGTTGGATCCTGGACCATTTGGTGTATGCTTGGGGCCTCAAAACCATCCATTTGGGATTAGGTTGGAGGGAGTTTCCAAATAGGTAGGTAGGAACCCTCTTTTGATTTCACCGCCTAATTGTTGTTTCTTCGCTGTGAGTGCTTAGGTTTTGTCTATCTCACCTGGAAAAATAGATCGCATAAATCCTTTGGAGCTAGATTAATTATGATCCGTTTCTAGACTACCAAGCGTGGACCTCTGGGACGATGTGAGCACACCGGCACATAGCTCTATAAGTGAGTACACCTTGGAAACTTAACATACACTCCCTAGTATCAAAAGCACCGGGTTTCGGAGATTCGAGGAAATGGGAGTCGTTTTTTGGCATCAGACCTACCGCTTTTGGGAGGCAGTATGCAATGTTTGAGTCTGATAGGTTTCAATAGATGAGTTTGGGGAAAAATCAACCATGAATGAAGATGAAGATGCATTTCCTATCAAAAGTGGGCGATTTTCCAGGTAATTCATCTTATTGTTTTCGGGTGGTGGCTACCTGCTTGGAGATGCCGGTGTTTCCACCAGGAGCAGCGTCAAGCCTTGGTGTCTGAGTTAGCAGATTAGGGCCAAAGTTTGCCGGTTTTAAAAACCCAAGTGACCTTGGCAAAAAGCTAAGGTTCCTGCGTGATTTATGACTTCATTGTTTTTTATATGATATTGTATATTTTTGTAGGCTGCGACTTGCTTCAAACGTTGAACACTTTTTGTTTTGCAGCTAGCATGTTCAAAGATCATTTTTTTTGAAATAATGTACATGTATGTTGGAATCACATTTAGACTTTACTTGTAATACATTTATCCATTTCATCCAGTTAATAATGCGGCTTGATTGGATACCCGGCACGTTCACCGGTCTGGCAGGTGATGCTTCGCTTCAAGCATGGGAAAAGAAGCCAGGGGGAGAGCTGTGCGTTGGAAAATCAAAGACAGGCACGATTCTTTGTGGATCCAAGATGATCCAAGTATCTTCTAAGAAACCCCCAAAATATCGCAAAAAACTGAACCCTCACAAGAGCGTAGGTTTGGTGATTCCATCCCGTACTTGTTCAACCTTTTTTGAAGAAACACGTCCAGTTTGGGTTGAAACAAAACCACCACCTTGGGTGAAGATGATAGCAGTGCCCCTTGCAGGTGTGTGAGCTCCCGCCTTTGCCACGTTGGCCGGCAAGACCCAGGAGTTCCTGTGACCCACCGGGGTCATTTTTGGCCTGACCCAAATTTTTTTTGGGGGTACTTCGCCGCTGAAAATCTAGGGAGCTGTGCTATAATACAAATAAATATCCATAGAACTGGTGATTTGAAGCATTTCTGTGTAAGTGGTGGGTGACACTCGATGTCAGAAGATCCTTTTTGCGTTTTTGAACATAACCCAAATCTTTGGGTAAATAAGATTAGTTTCATTCTTGCCAAAATTTTCACGCAACAACAAACATGTTTTTTACTATCAACCATCAGATATATGCAACTGTGATTATGAAACCTCAGTTATCAAAATCCTGGTTGGTTTGGTTCTATAGGGGGATTATACCCAGTTATATTCGAATTATAATAAGCCCCTTATAGAGCCATCCATGTCGAAAAAACTCACCCCGACCAGGATTTCCCATGGAAATCAATCCACCGACGGAACTTCCTCGGGTTGAAAACCCATCGACTGAGGCCGAATGGTTCCTCCAAACTCTTAGAGTCGGCGAGATCGTTCTTCGAACGACTGTTGTCGCAGCAGGTGAACCGAAACGAACCGAAACGACCGAAAAACGACCGAACATCCACGACGACAACCCGAAAAAACGACGAAGAATTTTATTTTGGGGTTTTGGTTTGGTTTTTTTTGTTGTGTTGATGATTTTTTTTTTGGGGGGGGGAAGGAGAGGAGATTTTGACTCCTAACAGTTTCTTTGTGTGAGGATTTTTTTTGGCAGGAAATGGGAATTCCAGAACCTGAAACTTAAGGATTTCATGGGAGATAGATCACAAGGGTCATTTTTGTGCGGCTCATCATGACGTGGAGACTTAAATTATTAAAGGTAGCGTTTTAGGAGTGATGATGAAATTTCCAGCAGGAAAATTATTTGGAGTACAGGATCTGTGTTTATCCTACCCTAGTATCCAGTCATATTCCAGATGATGATTGGGGTGCTACATCACCTCCTCAGCATAATATTTAGATATGTTTAGGTTCCATTGCCATTCTCACAAGGTGATTGGAAGCCTAGGGCTATGCATTTGGTGTTGTTTTTTGTGGTTTCATGGTTTCTCCCTGACATGAGAAAGTCGAAACATTTCTGAATTTCTCATAAGACAAAGCTTTTTATGCATGATGTAAAATGAGTCATTTGTCAAGCTTGTTGAAATATTTGACTACCTTGTTTGAGAAATTTGCAAATTTCCACACATTTGCCACGATTGAGGACGATAGATGAGGGTTTTTAGTTCTAAAAGTTACAGATATATTCAATATGAAGAAGACGGTTTTAGGTTCCATCACGCTTTGGGCGATCACTGAGTGATCACAGAAAAAGGGTGGTGCCAACTACCTCCCCATATTTGCATATATAATTAAATCACACACATATATATATATATGTTTACATATACATATATGCATCTTTGTCTTTAGATATATATATATATATTAATAGTTTATATGCATTTTTGTTGGCCCAATTTGAAACCACCAAAAACTCAAAAAAATAACACTTTAAGTTCACTGATGCTAGAGGAGTGATTTCAACATTTTTTGTTATCCATCTCAACCCAACCTTTAGGGTCGCCCCATAGGTCCCCGCCAAAATTGGGGAGGGGAATCTTGGAGGAACTACCATTGCGCTCGAAAATCCCATGCGCAATGGGTTGCTTTTTGTTCACCTGAAAAGTCTATGTGACTTAGATTTTGACAGTGAGGTTGGTTGGAATCCTTGCCATTTTTCACCATTTTTGGTAGACTGGATCCGATTTTCCTTGTCGTTTTGAAAGCCATGGATGTTTGGGGGGTGAACCATCCAACTCGTCGCCAGATCGAACTCCAAACGTCTCTCTCCTCCGATGTGTCGGCTGCACAAAGAGACATCAGGTCCACGGGGATCGATTCATGGTGGGTTGTCTGGGGTCCACCATAAGCACCTTGTTACATGGGAAAATTAACCCTAGAGATTGACAGGTATTGTCCCTTGGTGATGCAGGGTTTCTCCAATATTTTAGGGTTGTTGCAAGTGAGTATGGCAAACCCCGTTGTCAGAAAGAGACTCCAAAAGATTTGCTGAAAATGCTAACTTTTGGTATCCAGTCTTTGGGGATGGGCACAATTAAGGTATCTTCATTGCAAAATTAAGGGTATATGCCCAACAGAGCACTATATCTTAATTTATCCAAAATTCAGGGTTTGTATCGCAAAAATAGAGGTGGTGCATTGTTTTGGGAATTCAAATGGATGTCAGATCCCCAAAAATGGACACCCATGTCTCATGTCTCCAAGAAGTCGTTTCTGGATTCCATGGAACTTGATCCATTTTTTCCGGAGTGAGTTCAGGCATAGGAGGTACATACACCCTAAACTAATATCTACAAACAACGGGTCATTCGCAAAGTCAGAGTCAAATACCAGGAGTTGTTTCGTTATGCAATTGCAGCCATGTCCCTGCGCGACTTGCAAGTGAAGACTTTACAAGGCAGTGTCTTCACACTTGATGTTAGAGAGATCGAAACCGTGCAGCAGCTGAAGCAGATGCTCCTTGAGAAGTTTCCTGGTGATCGTGCTGACCAAAAAATTCTAAAAGTAGAGGTCTTGCATGGCAATTGCTTACTAAACGCTGCTCAGACAATGAGTGAAGCAGCGTTGCATGCGGAGTCTGATGTGACAGTCATATACAGACGAAACGAAATCGAGGCTGCAACGAGAAAAGATGTCCCTGCGCAAGAATTTTGCCATGTGACTATCCCTCAGGCCGTGACGAAAGTTTCCGATCAGGCCTTCATGAACTGCAAGAATTTGGTAGAGGCTACAATTCCCGATTCAGTGACAGAGATTGGGAGGGGTGCCTTCTACGACTGCAGCTCTTTGGAAAGCATCACGATTCTTGATTCAGTGAAACAGATTGGGGGCTGTGCCTTTGCCAGCTGCAGCTCTTTGAAAAGCATCACGATTCCTGATTCAGTGAAACAGATTGGGAGCAGTGCCTTTGCCGACTGCAGCTCTCTGAAAAACATCAGGATTCCTGATTCAGTGAAACAGATTGGGAGCAGTGCCTTTGAAGCCTGCCGGTCTTTGAAAAGAATCGCTATTCCTGCTTCAGTGACTGAGATTGGAAGCAGAGCCTTTGCCGGCTGCAGCTCTTTGAAAAGCATCAGGATTCCTGATTCAGTGACTGAGATTGGGAGCTCTGCCTTTAACGGCTGCAGCTCTTTGGAAAGCGTCACGATTTCTGATTTGGTGACTAAGATTGGGAGCCATGCCTTTGACGGATGCAGCTCTCTGAAGAGCATCACCATTCCTGGTTCAGTGGTTGAGATTGGAAACCATGCCTTTGGCCGCTGCAAGTCTTTGGAGAGCATCGCCATTCCGGATTCAGTGACTGAGATTGGGAGCAGTGTGTTTCTCGGCTGTAGCTCCTTGAAAGGCACCACCATTCCTCATTCAGTGATTGAGATTGGGAGCAGTGCCTTTTTTAACTGCAGCTCTCTGAAAAGCATCACTCTGCCCGATTCAGTGGATAAGATTGGGAGCAGTGCCTTTTTCGGCTGTAGCACCTTGGAAAGCATCACGATTCCTCATTCAGTGAAACAGATTGGGTGCAGTGCCTTTGCTGCCTGTAGGTCCTTGAAAAGAATCACTCTTCCTGATTCCCATATTGTGATTGGGAGTAGTGCCTTTGAAGGCGTGCCTGCGGCAAACATCACGGATCCTGATTTGAGAGTGAGATTCGATCTTTCTCGCCCCACGGAGTCTCGTGCCCCTGCGCCGGCTCCTTACCAAGGGTGGGGCAAAGGCCCCACAGGAAAAGGCCAAGAAGGTAAGGACAAAGGTAAGGACAAGGGGCAAGGCAAAGGGAAGGATAAAGGCTCTGAGAAAGGCCCCGGCAAGGGCAAACAAGGCAAGAATAAAGGTAAAGACAAAAACAAGTCAGATTGAGATCCCTACGCAAATCTCCTCCCTGAAGCGGCGAAGTGGCCATTGTACCTTTGGAAAGCGAACGTTGCCCACCTTCAAAGAATGTTGTAGATTATCACTGCAGAAAAAGCCCGAGGTGTACTCGCACGTACTTGACCTCGTTGTTGGAAAAACTTGCCGAGACGTGCCAGAGTTTTTTTTTCAAGCAGTCGAACAGAAAGATTGCGATGGCAACCCCCCCGAAACAGGAAAGTGAAAAGAATGGGTATCTACTGTAATATGTCTAGCAAGGCACCCTTAAGATAGCCCCTTCAAGGTGCAGATTAAAGTATTCATATGTATATATAAATATATATCATGCATTACTGGTATTTATTATGCACATATTTAAATTTTTGTTTGCCTTTGGGTTGGTGTTATATCTATTTATCCCATATATTTTGTGCAAGCTGTAAAAAATCCAAGCTGAAGATTGCCACAAATCCAGGGCTTAGATGCTCAGGGATCCCAGGTGTTTCAGGAGTTCATCATGGATGAACACCTCTACATGAGTGGCAGGGTGGTGGTTTTTTGGGGAAATGATCCAATTTGACTCATATTTTTCAAACGGGTTGGTTCAACCACCAACTAGGGTGGCCTCATCAACATCTTCTCAGGTTTTTTCGGAACGTCCCGTTATCATGTAGACTGTTTTCGTGATGTTTGGACCCGCTCTTTTACCGGATAGGGGTAGGGTATTGTTCGAACCTCTGATCCCAACTTTTTTTCGTTTTGAAAACAGTTGCTGTTCATCCGGCTTGAGCCGGTGCTTGTGGGGCGTTTGCCACACATGTTAAGTAGGCTTTGGAAACACGTTGACTGCAGTATGTTAGTTCATAATGCTTCACCATCTACATTATACAATCCCAGAGATGCTCCATGGCACTGGCATATATTTACCTACATTTACCATAGATTTATGGTTTTCATGTCGGTCAATATTCCAGTCCCATGGCGCAGCCTATTTATGAGTCGAAGGCATTTGTGCCTGGAGCATTTGCTCACGATCCGCGATGGCTGGGGGACCCAACCCTCCAGACTCCCGGGACCCACGGGTGGTCATTGGTGAAACAAGGTGGAATTGCTCTCATTCCCAAAATAAATGTGCATGTGAAGTGAGCAATGAAAAAAAACCTAGTTGTTTGGGGTATATAGGGGATTATACTGCGCAGCTATATGGGGATTATTTCATAAACTAAGGATCTAAGGATCCCTATTGAACAACCAGGATTCACTACTGGAAAGTAAGGCCGTTCTTTTTTTTTTCGTGGCTCAAGTGGACTTATTGGATTTTAAGATTGATATTCCACAGGAACATGATACATCATATAATCATTTACCAATCGAAAATATTCAAATAGAAAGCAATTAAATTTATACACATGAATGAAACTATTTGAGCCAGTAAGAAACACACATCTTATACGTGGTTGATTTAGATATTGGGATTCGACTAAAACATCCCCTTGTATAACTTGTGATTAGATGAATATCATTCATTACGGTTTCATCTCCAGAAACGGTCAGCCATACCATCCATGGGACTGGTATATTCACCTACATTTACCATAAAAACTGAACCATCCAATGTAGGTAAATATACAATCGTCCCATGGATGGTATGGGTCAGCTAACCATGGTTTGATTCGTTATTTCCGGCTGGCCCCCAGATGCAGCGGACTTCAACTCAAAGTCTCAAAGTCATGAGGCGGGGGACGTCGGGTTGGTTAGGGATATCTGGACCCAGATTCACAGGATGGTGAGATTATTGAGGTGCTGATACTGGATTTAAGTTGTGAATATATTATACATCTTCATCTTATTGAGATGTTGCTTTGTTATCAGATTCGATGGTTTGGAAGAGTTGAATTTCGTATTTGCTCGAAGTGTGTGTTGCTCAGATTTGAGCAAAATTGATTTCAATACTATGATTCAGGTGGGCCAAAGGCTTTGAATTTTATGCTTTGACTGCGACAACGAATCAAACCCACGGGCGCACCGCAGGCGCATAACGGTTTTTTGATGATGTCCGATGTGCCCAGAGTGGTGGATGATGGTGGGCGCTAAGATAAAAACAAATCCCGGACTGAAAGATGACGAAAAAGGGTGCCTTAGGGAAATCACCTCGACAAGGAATGTGTATAAATTTGGCGAGAAGAGGCGATATCTTTTGATATCCAAATCATCAGTGTCATATTGCAAGAATATGTAAGACATCCGGGATTTTGACTACCTTGACATGAGTGAAATCATTCTGAGAAGGCTGGGGGATGACAATAGTGGGTCAAATAAAGGGCACAGATGCAAAAGAAACAGGTGTTCCTCACTGTTCATAAAGTGCGTACTTTTCCAAATTGCTGTGAAATCGAAATGTATTTCTTTTCACCCAAGTGCTTTGCGATCCTAGAATAGTCACAAAAAGATACAATACATGGATATTTCATATTTCTAAATGATCCCTATCCTAAAACCTGGTGTGACTCAGCCAGCCAACCAACCAACCAACCATATGAACCAGCCAACCAACCAACCAAACCATATGAACCAGCCAAACGTATGGAACCTAAGTCCAACAACCTTCCCATCCGCCTCGTACGTCCGCGCTCCGATTGGACGACAAAGGATTGACCAACGGCTACGAGAGCTGTCCTGCCAGAAATTTCTGGAGCCTTCGCAGCTTTCCGAGGCACCAAAAAATAGGGGCCCCCTTAGAAAAGGAGATTCCGAAGTTGGAAACCATGATTTTTTAATTGCAAACTGTTAGTTTCAGGGAGGGCAACAACAACAACAACAGCAACAACAACAGCAGCAACAACAACAACATCATCAACAACAACAGCGGCAACATCATCATCATCATCATCATCATCATCATCATCATCATAATCATAATATTGTATTTGTATATTTTAAAATTTCTCACGATCCGAATTCAAACTTTCGTCATCGCCCAGAGTTACCATCTTCCTTCACCACGTGGAATGCCGTGGTGCGCGTGAAAACCTCGGAAGGTGTCCCAGCACCAACAGCAGTTGGGTCACATTGCCGTGTCCGAGCCCTAGAAAATCTACAATTTGAACCTGATGGAATATGTATTTCCTGTTGAAAACGGGGGATTTTCCAGCTAGTCATGTTAGTTTTCAAGTTTTGCTTTTCGACCCTGAGAGGGAGCAGTGTCAACAAACCCGAGACACATTGCTAACGTGGCTTGTTTGACAGGATTGCATGAAGGGTTCTGATCATTTTTCCCGTGTTTTCCGTGATACCAATGACCAAGTGGGAACTTCCCATTATTTCCTGGATTTGCAGGTTGAATGGTTGTGGTTGTGGGTGTTTATCTTTTTTTTTTAAGGTTTACTTTTTCTTTTAGACTGGTCGAATGTTGGTAGGAACTTAGTTTAGTGGGGAGAATTGCATTGTAACAATGACGGCGTGTGCTTGTGTTACTTGGAGGATCTCGGGGTTGGCTATAGCTATCAGTGATTAGTACTAGAGCTGGGATAATATGTCTATGGGTCAAAATTAGGGTATCAAAGTGATCTTAAAATTGGTTTTCATTTTGGGGTTCCAAGAATTTGAACCATAGCCACATATATTTATATTGGTTTATATTCGTTACATATATATCCGAGGGTTACACTCCCCGACTAAATTTACCTCCTTTAAACCATTCACAATCACCACAAGGGATCATTCAAGCCACCTTTGTGTGAGGTTAGTCCAAGGAGCTGCAGCTGTGCTAAACGGTCAGGACTTTCATTTGTTTGGGTTGAGTTTCGGGAAGGGGTTTTGGGATTAAGGTTTGAAGATGCTTCAGCCTATTCCATAGGGAAAACAGCTTCTTGCAAAATAAAGATCTTTGTAGCAGAAAGTTGATTTTTGAATAATAGACAACCAAATTCAAACACCAGCAGTGGACTGATGACAGGGTGGTAGTATTTGAGTGTCCTTTTATTAAACTTGACAAGTTGGTTTCAACGGTATGGATTAGCAAGGATGGATTTATTGGACTAGATTTTTGGTTGGGAATGAAGGCTGATTAGTCTACCTAATTTTACCTCATCTACCATCTTTTGATGTGCTGATAATCAACGGTTTGAAGCTACCCTCAGTTGGAAACACCACTGGCCGAAATCACGTCTTTATCCTGAAAGATTCCCCGGAATGGCATCGCACCCAACCATGACCCCAACATATCAGATGGTCCGAATGCACTACCACAGTACCTTGGTCAGAGAGTTCTTGCAGAGTTGGTGTTGTTGGTGTTGTTGTTGTTGTTGTTGTTGTTGTTGTTGTTGTTGTTGTTGTTACCCTCCCTGGAACTAACAATTTGCACCTAAAAATGATGGTTTCCAAGTTCGGAACCTCCTTTTGCAGATTGTTGTTGTAAAACATCATGACCTTTGTCACCATGCTATGCTCATGGACATAGGAGCCAGATGCGGCCAGCTTTCAGGCGTCTCAGTCAGGCGGGGAAAAAATCTTACGGGTCCTCCTGTCTTATGTGTTTGGATGAGTGATCATTGGGAAGCAGTGTGCCAAAAGGGTACTCGTACCTATGAATTTAAGATACATTCATGATATTAGAGATGATAGAATATGATCGATGTATATTCCAGGAATTTCCACCATGAAACACACATGGATTTATCATATGATTATGTAGATCTATAGGTGTTTTATTTCTTAAATTAATGGTATACTGTGCACCTTGGTTGGATTCTCCTTGGATGCCTGGAAGGTCTCAAATATCCTCCACTGGCTACGTAAAGGACCTACACTCCCTAAGCAAACATACCTCTAAAAAAGTTGGTTTCCAATAGGAATCTCCTTTTCCAGAGGTCTATTTTCAGCTGCGAGCTGTTAGTTTCAGGGAGTTCATCAATCAATACATTCAGGGGTACATCGATCCAGTTGGTGAAATTGGATATTTCCATTGAGTGATTACTTGTATATTACTTGTAGATCTTGTTTTTTTTTCTTTCCGATCAGTTGCCCGTTCTTTTTGGTTTAGTGACACGTACTTTCAACGTATACTTCAAATGTTTTATCTTCAGAGGTTCCTTGGAATCTGGTTCGTTTTTGTCAGAGATTCAAGTTGAAACGACAGCTTTCGTGGGTAAGGAATCCTTCAAAACATCGGCCCTTTAAAGCCTCCAACCTTGGTGGAAGTGCCATGGTCGTTGCAGTTCCAAAGCTTTGGTTGCTGCGATGCCCGTTTCCTTCGCATCGAGCACTCCTGGTGCGTTTAGGGCCAGAGGAGCGGCAAATAAATCGTGGTGGAATGGAAGGGCGGCTGAAGCCAGATTTTCCAAGTGACAAGAGAGGCATGATACCGTTGATGGAAGAAATCCTGCACTACCTGGGATGTATAAACTCTTCCAATGATGGGATATTTACCATATCAGCTGTTGCGGGATTTCTTCCATCAATTGTAGAACTTCTTCTACCTATGCCGTATGCCGACAATATTCATCCATCTTATGAAACGGAACTAATTCCTGGGAAAATGACATGGCTATTTGGCCAATCAACTTTTTAAAGTGAAACACAGCATCTTGCAGAGTTGTTAGCTCTCCAGTATGACAATCACTTCTCACAGTTTAAGCAGGACCCCCCCCGCAAAAGGCGTGGATCTCCAAGCTAGTGATTGGATAAAGCAGCTTTGTGATTTTTTTGGGGATGCTCTGGAGCTTTCAGCATCTAACAAAGAGAAATGCAGTGGTAGGGAATGCTGCAATGAAACCTTTCTAATTGATTGTTTCCATCCAAACCTCATACATGTTTAGCATTGAAGGCTTTTTGAAATTGAAATAGGCTGTGTCAACAGTGCAGATATTTCTATTTGTTGTCGCTCGAGGACCTTCATTTGGACGTGGGAGATGCGTAGATGGATCCCAGCGTAGATTGGGCCATGGAGTAGCTGGCTAACTTAAATCCAAGTACCAAAACTCATGATAGATTGAGGCTCAGGTCACAAGTTTTTTTTGTTATTAGAAACAACTATGGGTATTCAATGGTACTTTTGGAGAATTGGCTGCCATTTTTTTTTCGAGATAGGATCTATGGGTCCATTTTTGTGCGAGATGTTTGCGCAGACGTTTTATTTTTTCTGCATGTCGCAGGAATTTATAACAGGACCCTTTATCTCATAAGTCCAGTATAACCACCAACTCTTGATGGGATAGGAACTTAAGTCGTTTTTTTCCATCATTCCATGTAGGGCAAGGGGTCAGTTTTGGGGGTTGAAGTTGATGATGTATCCGGAAACATGATGAGACTGACTGTACCGGATTTCCAGAATATGCCATAGAATTTTCAGAAAAAAATACCAAGCCAACCATCAACCATCAACCAATTTCCCGAATCCTTAGATCAACACGTTTCCAGGATTCGCAATGTTGTACATCATTGATATCATCATTGGTCGTGGAAGGAAAAAACTGAGCAGAGTTGCTGAAGAATCACCCTCTTATCAAAACATGATAAGCAACAAAAATCACCCAACAAAATGTTCATCAGGCATTAATTTAATTGTGAATGTTGGGTTAGGGGTTTCTTGATTCCTATTGTCGATATCGACACGGACTTCGACAACTTTTGAGGTCGGCCAGCACGACACCATCCAGCAGCTCCTCTCAGCCAAGGTTGGTTGATTCCCTGACTTCACCTCCACGTAATAATGAGAACGTTCATACATCTTAGGATTCCCCCAAGCAAGTCGTTTTTTTTTTAAGGTTGGTGAGATATTGTGATGAAACATGGAATGCATCTTTATAGGATCACTGTTGTATAAGTGATTTTATCCTAATGTTTTCGTGACTGCTTAGTTATGGTAGATCGTCATACCCCAGATGCTTGTGATTTTTCAAACTTCCGAGGGACTTCCTAGTTGGGTGGGTTGTGGAGTGCTGCGCAGAACTACCCTGAGAGAAGGAAAGAATTCAGAGTCACTAGGTATACCAGATCTCTCCCTCTACACTATGATCTTTTCCTGATTCTCAGATGCTTGGGATTTGTGTCCAAGGATCTTAGATCGTGTTTAGTGATAGAAAGTTCCAAAGCACATCTCAGTCCAATGATCAAAGGTGGTGATTGTGATCATGAAGAAGCATTGTGAAATAACTCCCGGCCCCTTCCCAGCCAAGATAACTTTCGGACTCCTTTTTGACAAGTGGGTGGTAAGCCTCCTCTTCCACTTCACTTTGCCTAAACCTTCCATCCTGCTGTGGATAAACATAATAAATACAGAAATTGTTTCACAGTTCAAGTGGGTCTTTGTGATATGTTATCACATAAACTGGTGAATTTGTTGTTTGGTCTATTTTTTCGATGTCAACTTTTTTTGCAGGTGGGCTTCTGAAAGTGTGGCTGCTCAGCTCGCGGAACTTCCTTTCACTTCATAGTCGATAGCTTTGAAAAAAAGTTGGTTGTTTTTGTGTTTTTTATTGCGTTTTTTTTTTTGGGGGGGTATGCAGTTTCAAAGAAGATCTAAAAATGGATTTAATCTGTCATTCCATTTTCATTTTTACATGGTGGACAGGAAAGGAACATATTTACTGCTTCTCTCACGAAGTTTCTATTAGGACATAGGCATTCAAAAAGATATAGAGGTTTGTTCAAAAAATAGAAAAAGGTAGACAAGAAACATGTGGAGTAACATAACCTCAACAAAGCAGAAGAGATAGTTGTAGACATCGTGATGTTTGTTGCTTACAACCCGCCTGAGGATGTGAGATGCGTCTCCTGCGGGAGGAAGACATGGAGGATTTTCAGGAAGAAGTCGGAGTGGTGTGGGACCACTCCAAATGTTCCTCGGTTTTTTCTGTTGGTTTTCCGACGTACGGGGGAGTTGGGGAAAACAACGTCCTCTCTGCAGGTTGTTGTTTTTTGGTTTGGGGGTCTAAAAAAGAAACTGATGATAACTGATGCAGATACAAGACAGATATTCAAATGTTGTAAGGGTAGATGTGACGTACTGATGTAACTTGTATGAAATGTACATGATCATGATGTAAGTGTTCGCGAGACAAATTGCTCAGAAGACAATCTGACCTCTACGCGTTGGCAGTTTACCACCTTGGAATTCATGTTTATCCTATGAAACTTGGAGAAAGATCACCCCTGTCCCTGTCATCCCTGAGTTAATATGCACCAGTTCGGAAAAGATGTCCACTTTCAACAATGAAGTTTGTATACATGTCCAAATCATGTTGAAAAAAGTCCTAGCACTCTTAATCAATCCCAGACATTTCATATGAGGATAGGAATCTATGATTATATAATTATGTCTACCTTATGGCTACTGTACCTACATTTGTGTCATTACCTATTTTGGATATAGGATCATACATCAAAAATACATGAGCCAATGGATGATCTCCATGGTTTTCTTCTCAAAGAAGCTTCGGATTTCACACTAGAGGTGTTGGTCGTGAAGTGAAGTTGGCCTGGGAGATTGCCAAAGTCATGCCACCGTTATCGGTCTTAGAAGAACTGCAAACGATGGATGCTTGGATCCAATGTTTCACATTTCCAACCCCAAAAGCCACTGATCTGATGGCTGAAACCCACACGAAAACCAAGGAAGACATTCAAATTATAGGGGAAGTTTCTGGAAGTTTATGGCAAAGTGGAAAAAATCAACACTCCGGTTGTAGTTACCATGACCTATACATCCAAAATCTTCCAGTCTTGTGACAGGTACCTATACATTTTGTAGGGGGTTGAGGGGCCCCAGTCGTATAAGTTAACTTGAGGTTTTTTGATGTTTTTTGCTTGATGTAGGAGAGTCCGGTCGTCACTTTGGCGGTAGAATCAACAACAATCCATCTGGTGGTGTTCGATTGAGTCGTAGATTTTTACCCTCCCTGAAACCAACAAAGGCCCTGCAAAATGATGGTTGGAATACAATTTTCCTTCCGGGAAGGCCCATGTTCAGGGGCGAACTGCTAGTTTTAGGGAGTGTAGATATCAGTTTCATCCAGCTTCCCATCCGAGAATGTCTCTTTTAGAAAGAAGGTTTGCTGACAAATATGATTGTCCTTTTTTGGTGATGTGTAAACAGATTACCCCCCATCACCTGAACATGATAATCGTTTTCTAGTTTCATGACCATGAATCATCTCCTGTTTTTTTTCTTGTGGCAACGTTTTTTTTTCGAAGCGGAACTGGTGGGCTGAAATTATGCCATAAAAACCATTCTGGGGGAGGTGATTCGGAGCTACCACTAATCTGGGCAAATGATGGTAGGGACCAACCAACCGAGGGAATCCCCCAAATGGTGGTGATTGGAATCCGGGAAATGTCCCCAAAATGCCGTGAAATTTCAGGCTTAGGAGTTACACAAAATTTGCCCAGACAAATATGTCCTAATCCATTCATCGTAGAAGCTAGGTGATTGTTTTAAAACAGCTTTATTGTTGTTTTTTTAGCCCTGAATTTGGGGAGATGATCCAAGTTCGACGAGCATATGGTTTTTTAATTGGGTGACTCAACCACTAACTGGCCAGTATTTTAGATGATTGTGGAAGATGGGATGAGACTGTTGATGGAAGAAATCCTGCACCACCTGGGATGTAAGAAACCCTGTAAATAACAATGGGATAAGCTACCAACCTCAACTGGTTCAGGATATCTTCCATCAACAGGATGGGCGATTTGCCAAGAGGCCCCACGCCCCAATCATCCAGCCTTTCGTCAATCCCACAAACCCACAGGGAGACGTTGATGCTGTCCTGTTACGGAAAAAGAAATGCTGGAGACCATATTGGTAAAAAGTATATGTTCAATAAAAGCCGAGAATCTTTACCGCACTTGGTTTCGCCAGTGCAGCTAGTATTTAAATCTGTACTTCAAGTTCAGTATTCTGGTCCTTCCTTTTCTTGTGCGGCAACACTTCCCCTTTCAGTTTCACCAGTCGTTCCGTTCTGATCGTTGCTTCAGCAAAGCCTTCCGCATCTCCGTGAAGCTCAGGAAAAGGGCTCGGCTGTTTCGCTGGTTGGCATCGGTGGGTCGGCAGGCATTAAAAGTCCGTTGGGGCAAGAGCTTGTGGAAACTTGGCCAACAAAAACCTGACAAAAAAGACCTGGAGAGCATTGGAGATCTTAGGATTGGAGATTTCTTTTGATTAAGATATGCTGGATACCTTGTGGACCCAGGAAAAGGGTGTATTTAACTACATTTACCCACATTTACGTACATCTCCTCTAAACTAAACTATGTAGACTACATACACTACCCAAATGTAGTTGCATAGACTATGCATGAGCCTTTGCAAGGATCCAATGATTTCACTAACCAACCACCATAGGGATCCCGATAGAGCGTCACTGGTGTGTGTTGTTGCCACAGCTTTCCTGCTGGGATATGACTTGGGGGATTTATCACAATGCAGTAGTACGTTCTGTGCGGACTGGTAGGAAGGGAGAAAAAATACAAGAAAACTGCCAAAGGGCAGACATTTTACACATAGGACTGATTCAATGTGTATACAGTATGCTATAAACTAATTACGTCCAATTTAGCTTTTGAGAGGGATAGGGTCGATGTTTTTAAAGCATCAAGCACATGAAAGTAGATCATGGGAAGTAGGTATCAACTCGTGCAGCGTTTGAGCCATGAACACTATGAATCCCGCGTCTGATGGGAAACTAACTGCTTACCCCCTCGGATTGATTCACTAGTCTATTGGTGGAAATCCAGATAGCTCCGGGGCCGGGTCATGCTGTAGTTCAAGGATTCTCTTAATATACAAGGTACAAGGTACAATGAAATCATCAACAGGGGTGGGAAACATGTTTTTATTTCCGTAGATGTAGATTACACCAAATCATGCAGTAGGACATTTTAAGAGGCAACTAAGCTTTCAATCCATTTGCCAGAGAGTGCAACTTTGATCTACCCTCCGGTCATGTGGGGAATGAGCACTCCACCATGTCACAAATGTTTGTCATGCTCTTTTCGCCTTGAAAACGGTCTATTTCCAAATATACATAGCCTCAATTTGTTTTTGTTACAGGGTATCTACAGTAGTCGTCCAGTAAGAACCCAACTTGAACGTTTGAAACCACCCATCATCCGGCGCCAAACCCCGAGGAACACTTGGAACGCCGAAAAACAGCACCCACCTTGCGGCCTGTGGGTCTTATGCCACGGCTGCCAGTGGGAAAGTGAGACATGGGCATTGGACGACAGTTTTCACTGATATTTCCAGATGAATTTCGATTGAAGATTCAGGATGATGTAAACTAGGTGGTGGTTTCAAAGATTTTTTTTTTCACCCCTATTTGGGGAAGATTCCCATTTTGACTAATAATTTTCAAATGGGTTGAAACCACCAACTAGCAAAAAACGATGCTTTGTAAGAGTCACATCGTGGGATGCGGGTGCCCCCTCCCAGATGCTAGCCTGAAAAAGGTACATCCGAACACATGGAATCTTGTTTTTTCGTTAGCCAGTTTGTGATCCACTCATCGGTGCGACTATAATAATGCAACCAGATAGACTAAAATAGACCATGAACATCGTCCCCCTGGACAGGAAATCTAGCATGGTGTATCTCCAAGCTGTTCATGATGGGGTTCAACCCCATCAGTAAAGCTGGAGAAGAGATTTGATGATTTGCAATGATTCAGGCTCGGCTTGCCTGCGCCAGAGCAGTAGGTCTTTGCTGGTACAGCTGAAGTGTTTGGATGCGTTTAGATGAGCGCTATTTTCCTGGATTTTGGGAACTTGGGTTTCCAAAAACTTGGGTTTCCTGTGAGAAAAAAACACTTGATGTCTGTTTTTAAAGAGGTTTCCTACAATTTTTCTACTGATATCTCTTTGCAAATTGCGTATTTGATCCAAGGCTTAAGGTTGAATCAAGTGGGAAAGTTGATGAAGCTTAAGAAGTTTTTCTTAGCTACAAATTCCTGCCAAAGCCTACTGAGAAGATATTTGCAGCCTGCGAACAATAGGAGGTCTTTGGACGAGGATTCTGGATGTTGACAACTTCCTTAAGTCCTTTGGTTGATGGACAAAATCTAGCTTTGTAACGACTTCATGTGGTAAATACTCAATACCCTAGTGCATTGTTTGCAGTACGATCTGTCCCAACTGGTACAGGATTTCTTCCATGCAGTTTCACATCCTTTCTTTATACGAGTGTGGCTCATCAGAATGATTCATTTTAGTTGGAAGCTGGATGGGTTTTGGGCCCATAGTTTTGAGACACACCCATATTTAGATACAGGGTAAAGTGTTCCCTGCAACTAGGAGATGTTCAATTTCGCTTACAGGGAGTGCCCCACAACGAGCCGAACTGTTCACAGGACATGAACCGCCATCAAGGTGGCTTAGGAAAGGGAAATCCTTCCACGAAGATATGGGTGTTTCCTTAAATGGTGGTACCCCCAAAACACCTCAAAATGATCATTTTTAGTAGGAAAACCAATAGTTGTTGGGGAAACCCACCATTTTAGGAACCCCCCCATATATACTCCAGCTAGGGAACTAACATATCCGCCCCCAATGGGAAGGGAGACTCATTTTCCCGATTGGATGGGACATGTTAGTTTCCTGGAGGTAAGATGGATGAAACACCATGGAAAAACCATTGGAAGAAAACCATTTCTGGGCTCCATGGAATCATCGTAAACGCCTGCCGGCGATCCCCAAAAGCGGGAGAGTTTGCGACTGGTTGTTGCTGGTGTTCAACATTGTGTGTAGTCATAGATAGTCCATTCATCAAAAGGTTTTGGATTACTGAAATTGAGCTCCTTCTCATTTGGCACAAGTAGATAGTGCAGTTCCCACGTATTCAAAGCGCCACAAGATGTGTACCAAAAAGATTCCCCAAACGGACCCGGTGATGGCAACATCAAACAACGATCTATTCTATATAAGGAATGCCCTTGCTATTTCAGGGCTTCCCTATTGACGTAAACCAAGATCATTCTTTAAGAAACCATATAATATAATTTCATGCAACAGTCAGCAAGTTCCCCCTGCAACAACCAGGCAGCACAGTTTGGTAGAGCTTCGGAAAATGTGCCCAAAGAGACAGCGTGCGGAACCAGGATTCGGAATATCTATGTAGATATGATACATATAATGTGCACAAAATTGGTGCATGTTTGCATGTAGTACTTCGAACAATGAGAATCATGATATTAACAATTAGAAAGACACAAATACACAACAACACTATACCGCTACTACTCCTTCTCCTGCTCCTACTCCTATTCCTACTCCTACTCCTACTCCTATTCCTACTACTACTACTACTACGACGACGACGACGACGACGACTACTACTACTACTACTACTCCTACTACTCCTACTCCTCCTACTCCTCCTCCTACTCCTCCTACTACTACTACTACTAACTACTACTACTACTACTACANCATCCATTCTATTACATATTATATATATAATAATCTCATAAGTGATGTAATCAGGTCAATTCACATTGTAGAATATAGAATTATAGATCGCGTAAGCACTATATCTCTTTTCCTGCACACTTACAAGTCATCACAGCATATAAATAGTGTTTATGTATATACACACAGTAGACATATCAAACACAGACATGTCACGGAATATTCAAGATAGGCTTGCTTGGTCCCGGCCTCTATTCTGAACAGATGTTCCATAAGCTTAGGATGACACTTTGCTTCATAAATATATATATATATATCATTATATCTTTTTGTTGTGTCAGGGTGCCATTGGAAGTCATAACTTGATGCTTTTTGTTAAGCATTCAATCAAGGAAGCAGACCTTAAAACATTGCATAAGAAGTGGCTGAAGTTTTTCAATTCATTATATAGATTGGCATCGTGGTAGTGTTCCGCGAATGGCTCATGTATTACGATAAAGCCGGGGCATGCACCTTGCGGTGCTCATCTTATGTTTGGTGAACTTTGGTCAAACCCACAGGACAACATGATGCGATAAAAAGTGATCCTCTCAGAGAGACATCAACAAAGATGTACCATTAGATTCTGTAAAACCAATGGGTAATCGAAATGATGGACATGCATCAACTTGTTTTACACTCGATGTTTGTACTTAGTGACAGGGGTTTATAACTAGTCCACTCTTTGGGAAACCTGATGTTACAATCCGGTCATGAGTTTTCTCTCAACCGGTACTATTGGAGGGTAAAACCCGCATTTGTTATGTTTGTTTTTATTTTCCCATGAATTCTAACGTTTTTTGAATTATCCCAACTGGGAACTATCCTGTTCCCAAGGCACTTTTGAAGATGAAATTCCTTTTTCCCAGGGATGTTAGTTCCCTGGAGGGTATCTCAACTGATACTATAAACCATGATGAATAAACCATCAACAGGTCGCACAAAAATCCTGGTTCGGGCCGCTTTGGCTGCTGAGTTCTGGCTGTCAGATCTATCAGCCTTGATGCACAGATACAGCAGATCTTTCGGTATCCCGACCATCCAGAAACTGACCTCCGGAAAGGCTAAGGCTACGTAGGTTCGGAAAAATAAACACGAAACAAACACGTCAACATCCGAAGGTGTTTGATGTTACTAGAAATTGGGAGAATTGACCTTGAAGTTGGTGAAGTTGGAGTAGTCGTAGATCCTGAAACCATGACTGGGATTCGTAATGATTCATGGAATGCTTGTTTCTCTACTGTTGATGGTTCATAAATCCGGCAATCACCAGTTGATATGGTACTGTAGTTTATCCCTTTATTTCAACGTCTACAGGGTTTTAAAAACATCCAAACGGTGGTTGTTTGCGATTTCTGAACCATCAACAGTATGAACCCACAATGGAAATGACGATGTAAATGAAAGCTTCAACCCAAAGGAGGTTTCAGCATTTTCCGTGGGCAAGGTTTTTTTTTCCGACGTTTCTGAGATTGAAGCTGTGCAGGGCTGGGACATCTTGGGGCCGCTTTTAAACGCCAGCATCGTGACACGGTGACACGCTGCGCAGAGGGATGAATATCTCAACGGGCTGGCATGTGAAAAGCCTGGAGTTGTGGGGTGTGGATGATTTTGCTGTTGATAACTAGGTGTGGTGGTTTCAAATGTTTTTTATTTTCACCCCGAAAATTGGGGAAGACTGATTTTTTTCAAATGAGTTGAAACCACCAACTAGATGAGATTCCAGTGAAAAGACTTTCTGACTTAGTCAAGAAGTAAGTAAAGGATCCAGGTAGCGATTTTCATGGACATTTTACCCCCCAGAATGATCATAGAATGATCCCTTATGTTTTATAAAATGTCTGGAAAAGCAGACCTAAGATCATTCAAGGGCGATGACATTATATGAGAGTTGAGCAAAAGGTCCTTGAAAGGGGTTTCCTTTGCGTAAGCCTTTCGGTATGCAATTAACAGTCTCGGCTAAAGTTTTTTTCTGAAATGGCGAAAGAATTTTTTTTTCTGGCTAAAGTTTTGGCGAAAGTTCATGTACACATGTCTAAATTTGCATTGTACATATTTGTACTTAGTGTTTATTATGATTATGTATTAATGTTTCATGTTGTAAAAACTATTGGGGGATTTTTCGCGAAAGTTTGGCGAAAGTTTTGCTAAAGCCTTGGCGAAAGATGGCCTTCCCTCGAAAGCTAGGTGGCCTAAACTGTGGACTTGTTGTGTCAGAACTGGCCAATGAAGGTGAGCAAGGACCAACATCTTAAAGCAGAACGTAAATGTTTAAGTGCAGCGGCCGCAGAATGAAGTGTGACAAGGGATCAGACGCCTGGAACAATTTGAGGATATCGCACATCCATGTTTTTCTTAAAAATCTTGGCCAGCATGTACCGCGAAAGATAAACATGGAGTTCGCGAAAGTTCGGCGAAAGAAATTTTTTTTTTGGCGAAGATGGCGTTTTCCAGATGAAAGAATTTAGAACAACCCTCATATATACTCATTGTTTTTGTCTTTACCCCAAGTATCTTGCGCATCATTTTCGGATATGGTGGTTCCACCCCCAACTATGATGAAACTATTCATCAGGCTGCAGGATTCGAATGATGTCGGGGCCCCGGGCTGTTTTATTTATGGGATACCCCAAAAACAATGATGATACTGTTGATGGCTGAAATCCGGCTAACCAGTTGAGGTTGGTAGTTTATCCCATTATTTAGAGGGTTTCATCCATGTTAGGTGGTGCAGGATTTCGGCTATCAACAGTAGTAATGACAGTTAATGGCCTAAATGCTAAAGTTCGAAATTTTGTACTTGTAGAACCACCCTTCAGGCTTGAGATACCAAGAAGCCCCTGAAAATCAAAAGATGAAATGTCTTTTCGGGATGCTATTTTCAGGGGCCATATTAGTTTCAGGAAGTGTATTTTTCTTTTCCAGGATTTTTTCCTTGGAACATTCAAACCAAGCGATTTCAGAACTTGAATCGACCCCCAAATCGACTGAAATTAAGGTTGATATGGGTATGGGAACCAACCTTATACCCCCCTACAACTAACGCCCCAGAAAATCGGCCTTCCCAAGAGGAAAGGTTGCCACCATTTTTCAGGCGCTATGTTAAGTCTTGGGGAATGTAGCAATAATACATAACACGCATCTTCCGACAAGCAACATATAATTGTTTCCCCATTGACCCGGATTTTGTTTGCTCCCTAAACTCATTGTTTTCTACCGCTCATGGTTTGGGCTCAAGGTCCACTTGCCCAAGGGAACAAGAATAGGCCACGGTTCCGAAAAAAGTTTTGGCGCTCTCGGCTCGCGTCTTCGTGTCATGTCGGTGCAATTTCAGTCTCAGAACTTTCAGCACATTCTGCGCAACTTGGTTTGTGCAAAAGTCAGGGAGGAGTTGGTGCCATTTTTTAAGCTAATATACCGTGCATGCATGCTGTATGAGAAATGGTTTCTGCAAATTAATCCCCATTTCTCAAAGAGTTGAACAAACATCAGATAGTCGATGCATTTTGGGAATGCTACCAAAAGTCAGAAGTTACAACAAAATTGGTTGTTTGTCCTTCAGTCACTGAATTTATGCAGAATTTACACAGAATTTAGGATGTGTTCCTCCAGTGCCTTTGATCTATGACTGTTTCTGTTGGATGGGTTTGATGAAACTTCCTCCTGTAAGTCTCTCAGCTACGATGCTGCGGTAAATTATCATACTCAAAGATAGTTGTTTGAAACTATATCAATAGATATCAATAGCTGTTCCTGCTTCCCTTAATAGGTGGTAGGTAGCATATAATCACGCATTTGGCAGTATATATCACTTATATACCACGTATGTATGCTACCTACCACCTATTAACGGAACCAGGAAACTCCATTGACCATACTCATTTCCCAATACATTTCGAAGATGTCATACTGTGTGCCCTAGCCCCCCAAACCATTTTTTGCTTATTTTGAAGTTTTTTTTGCTCTTTTAGTGATGGGTACCCAACTCAAGCATATGCTGAATGTATTTGGATATGCTTGTGCAAAAGACCAGTGGGCATGCTGGTAATTTCTTAGATACAAGAATAAGTGAAGGCTTTCCCGACTGGCCTAAACATGGAAGAAACACATATTCCTGGTGGTCACTATCACTGAAACGGACATGATACTAATACTATAAATCTATGACTTGAACCATGGGCACACAGAACCATTAAACACCCTGTACATCTTGGGTTTCTTTAAACATATCACAGATTTGTCAATGGTTTTCATGTATTATCATGGTAACCATTTTGTGGACCCCAAGCTTTCTTAAGAAAACATATTGTTGATGGAAGAAATCACCACCTGGGATGTATGAAACCCTGTAAAGAATGGGATATTTACCATATCAACTGGTTAGCCGGATTTTTGAACCATCAACAACATGGAAAAAAAAACAGGTATGTGCAACACCAACGTGGATGGACGACAGAAGGTGATGTTCGCGTTGACGGCCATCCGTGGAATGGGACGTCGTATTTCCAACATTGTGTGTGCCTTGGCTGGTGAGATTCCTGTTTTTGTGAACTGGTGGACACCTGAATGTTAGGTTGATTGTGTCAAACAAGATGTGTCAATTCATATTTTTAGATATTTTTTCATTTTTTTGATTTATTTGGAATCTGGGAAGAAAGTACTGCACCATTGCTAAGAGTACTTGTTGAGACTTTGCTCCTTCCTGGTGCTGGGAAAGAAAGAAAGGGAGAGAAAAGGTACCTGCACTATACTATCTACATGTTTGTCGTATGTATTTGAGAGGGTAGTTTTCAACAAGATTCAAATGCTTCTCAGAAGATGGCATATATAGAATGTCGCAGGAAAATGATCTCAAAGGTTAAGAAAAGCGATGAAGTAGGGCAAATTCAAAGCAGTTCATTTTTTGGACACGCTAGATATCGTCACATAGCATATCTAGGGCACTAAGCATCTCTAGGCCCAAATACATCCAATCGGATACCTTTTGGTTGCAGTGGGGACCGTCAAAGATACCTGTAGGCAAGAAGTGCGACATCGACTTGAACAAACGTGCTGGCACCTTGGTGGAAAAAAAACATGAACAGTCAACAGTTGTTTTCTAGGGATGAAAAAATTGATGCTCATTGGAAAAGTAAACTCCTTAGAAAGTGATAATTTTGGGCTATACTATGATGTTGATGGAATTTTTACTACGAAAATTGGGGAAATGTGAACCAATCTGACGAATATTTGTTCAGATGGGTAGTTGAAACCACCACCATTTGAAGTTGTTTGTTGAATGTTTAGGGCCTGGGGGAGGAAAAAAGCGATCCATTTGGCAAGATGGAGCCTTGTTACAAAATCGCTACACCAGAAGTATTTTCGTCTTGGAAAAACCCACAGTAGCTCCAAATTGAAAAAACAAATGCATAGACTTTTCATGAGATGATTTTTTTACATACAAAAATGGCGAAGGGAATTTTTCCCCCAACTTTCACCTTTTCTCATATTCTCATCAGAATCTAAGGCCAAAGGCCACCCCCCCAACCCCCAAGAAATAGCCGGCCTTATTACGGGAAACTAATGGTTAACTAGGTGGTGGTTTCAAATATTGTTTATTTCGGGAAGATTCCCAATTTTGACGAGCATATTTTTCAAATGGGTTGGTTCAACCACCAACTAGTGATACTGTTGATGGTTCAGAAATCCCAAACAACCACCTGGGATGTATAAAACCCTGTAGATAATGGGATAAACTACCAACCTCAACTGGTTAATAGAAGAAGGCACTTCCAACAAGAAACCTCCAAAAACGACCCCATGGGACGACCCATGGGGGCGGTCCCGGTGAGTTGACCTCTCCAGGTGAGTTGACCACCGATGAGGTCAACAAGATTGTGGCAGTGGAAACCTGACACGAAAAAAAGAACCGGTGGTGAGAGTTGTGGTTGCTTATTTTTTGTTTGGAAAGGAAAGTTGATTTTGTAAGGGCTTGACTTTAGACCCCCCCACAAAGGCAAAGTATATATGGTTCCTAAATACTGTATCCTCCCAATGAAATGTGAGTTTATACTGGATACAAATTGAATTCACAAGGTGATCTTACAGTATATTTATTTGTTAAACGAAATCTCTTGAAGAATTTGGGGTTCTTCTAAAAAAGTGTCACGTCATGGGAAGCAACCGGATGGTGGAAGTCTTTGTCAAGATTCGACCGGTTTTTCGGAAGATGCCAAGTTTGTCAACCAAACAACTTTGAGCTACCAGGGCCATAGAGAGCCCTTGATGGTCTTGATTTTTTCTTGAGGCATTTACCCTCCCTGAAACTAACAGCTTGCACCTGAAAATAGACCCATGGAAAAGGAAATTCCTATTGGAAACCACCATTTGTAGGGGCTATGTCAGTTTCAGGGATTGTTTTTGTGTGAGTAGTATTACTGTAGTGAGTATGATAGTCTTGTTATGCTGCTGCTACTGCTGCTACTAGTGCTACTGCTACTGTTTTTTCTACTACTATCAGTATCACCTGTTATTCTGATACCCATATTATTTGTGGAGGGAAACAATCCCTTCCAACCAGACATCATTCATAGGTAGTCAGTCAAAAAAGATGTGAAGTTTGCTGGTCCGGGTTTGTGAAGCATCTTTCCGGTGGTTTGTTCGCAGGGTTTCTTGCCCCTACGTTGTGTGAGACTTTTCGCTAAAGATTGATGATTTTATGCATTGAACCTTAATGGAGTTTTCAATGGATTTATTGTGTTTTTAGGGTTGATCTGGTAGACGCGGTAAAACCCATGATAAATCAAACAGCATGAGAGTACTGGTTGGTAGGATTCTGTTTTTTTATGTATTTACTGAAGAGTTGCTTGGCAAATCTGTGATTGTGGTCGATTTTGAGCACGCAAATGCCGGTCTTTTGAATCAGTTCCCATAAGAAAAGCACGGTGAATCGATGTGTTGGATCGCAACTTTTAATGCGGTTAGAGCCGTTGCTTTTCGTGGTGAAATTATGATGTAAGAGGGCAACAAAAACATCAAACATAACATATCATATACACACATATATACGCTGGTAACACAAGATGAGAATGGAACATCGACAATGTTAAGATACGGTTACGTTTGTTTGTTGAACATGGTGATCTTTTATTGCCGTGTTGCTTTGTTGGTTTACAGGAGGGTACTGTATTTAAGTTTGTGGAATTCACTTGTTTCAGGGTTTTTGAAGCTTGTTGACACTGGATACAAAATCATGGAGGATTTGAGGATTCTGGTAATACTCTGTGCCAAGAAATATCTTGGTATAAACAGTATGACTTCAGTATAAGTGCCAAGAAAGGGTCCGGTGATTGTATATATTGTATGCCTAAATTCTGGCAAACGGCAAATTTACCACGTAGGTGAAGGTGTTTCCAAAAACAGTGGTACCCCAAAATGGATTGTTTATAATGGAAACCCTATTAAAAAATGGATGATTTCAGGGTACCACTATTTTCGGAAACATCCAAGTGGGACTCCCATGAAAAGGCCTTGCATTTGTTTCGCTGTCACGTTGAGGTCAGCAAGCCATTGGAGTTCAAGATCCCCGCATGGATGTTGAACAGGTGCCAGTGGTGGCGGCTTTGTGTTGATATTTTTGGACAAAAAGGTAGATATGGCATGTGTAGCATGTATACATATTTACATAAATAACTATACGTATAGTTAGAGAATGCAGCATGATATAAACGTATGATACATTTGATGGGTCGCAGTCGCACCAATTCATAATATAGTAAATATACAACCATGATTTAACCATCCAGTCATTGCAGGATTCTGTCCCTCAACTGTAGGTATGTATTTGTTCCAGAGAACTATTTCTACTTGCCATATTCAAAGACGCAAAAGTGGTAAATGGCGTGTCTGTTTTTCTTTTTTGAAATCAATATATTGATTTACATGCGCATGCCGATGTGTTGATGTTGTAATATATAGCTATATAGACATGCTATCTTTGTTTTCACAAACATAAATAAATATATATATATATATATGTATACATATTTATTTATACACATAATATATGTATATACATGTTACATATTTATATTCTCACACCTTGGCACGGAAAAAAACACACTGACACCTTGACACCTCTTATCTCGTCGTTTGATTTTTGACTAAATTCTTGGGACACCGTACTGGAACACCGCACCTTTTGTAGTTTTCGGAGCACTAGAGGGCAGTTACATGTGCGCCAGGAACAAGGACATCAAGGATGGCAAGACCTCTCAGTGGCTTGGATCCAATGAAGGCCAGAAAATTGGTGGAAAATTGCTTGGGAAAAGACAAGCTTCGCTGAAAAATCATGTGTAGCACAACTATACCCAGACAAAGACACAAAATCACATTTTTCACTGAAAAAAATATGTGGAGTTGAAGTTACTAAAGAGTCAACTTAAAAAGGACCAACTCACAGTACTCAGTTGAGTTGGTTTTGTTGTTCCCAGATGTTTGGAAGTTGGGAAACCCATCCGCAGTTGTTGGTTTCAGGGATATTGGAATACCAGGGATACCTCCGAAGATTCCACAACCATCATTCATCAACGCCTCAAACATATCCAATTTGTTGGTTGATTGGGAAAAAATAGGGTTGTTGAAAAAAATGCTAGGGATACATTCATCCAAAAAAAATGGAAGGGTTCATATAAACTCTGCTTATGAATTTTTCACAACGGGGGAAGTCAGCATTTTGGGGAGCAGCAAATCTTGTTCCACGCAGAACTTAGGAAATATGCCAACTTCTTGGACCAGGCTTTGCGTGAGGACCACCGAATTGGGTTTTGTAAAACTTGGTGCTTCTCGTACTTTAAGATACACTTGCATGGCTTATCTTAAAGGGTAAGATCTGGGTTCAATTTTCAGAGTTTTTTTTTATATACATTTTTTTGTATACACTCTGGTAAACTAACATAGCAATGGAACATGGACCCTTTGAAGATATATTTCCTATTGAAAATTCACTCTTGAAAAAAAATCTGTTTGGGCAGTTTTGCTTGCTTGCTTCCTGTATAAGATATACCTTCATGAATTTGGTGTTGCATGTCACCCGCAACCGTTGAGCTTTCCATGCCACAAAAATCAGAGATCCGCGGAGCGAAGGACATTGAGCGCATGAAGCGCGTGCGCTTGCACCGTGGTTTGCGCCATTATTGGGGCATCTTGGCACCGTTTAACGAAAGGCTCCATGCCCGAAATATTTTGATGAGGGATTTATTAATGGTTCCAAATCAATGCCAATTGTTATTGGTTGCGATCTGTCTATCTATCCATCTATCCATCTATCTGTCTGTCTGTCTGTCTGTCTATCTGTCTATCTATCTGTCTATCTATCTATCTATAATATTCTAATTCTAAACTTGAAATTTTTATCCATACACTCAGGTGAACAAACATAAGCAAGCTGGAAGTGGACCATATTTAAGTCTCTATTTAGATTAAACAACTCGAAAAGCAAGAGATTTCCAACCTATCGTAGTTTCACCAGATCCGTAATCATCAACAAGGAATCCTATATGCCTCGACTCTAAGGCATTCGTGTGCGTGGTCAGCATACGAAGACCACCGGACGACACCGTGCTTTTGCTTCCATGGATGGTGGCAAGAAGAAGTAAGGTGCGGAAATCCGAGGAAAATCGATAGCGGCTTGGAGAGGGTTTCAAGACTTCAAGGAACTTGAGAAGGTAGAGTGAAGTGTTTGTTATTGGATATAAGTTGATATAAGATATGTTGATTTACATGTTAGAGTATATGATTCATCCCTATGGATTTGTATATGCATGTTTTTTTTGCACATTGATGTTTGTTACTGTTTATTCTTTAAACCATGTTTTCACACTGCAACCTACAAACAAACGTGCTCAACTTAACCCCCCTGTTCAATCACGATGGCTTCACCCTTCAACAAAGTTGCCAGCTTCATATGTCTTTTGGAAAGCGTAGCCCGCCCGGATGAATGCCACTCCCACCCGCAGGAAATAAAGTCTTATTAAAGAGTTATTAACCATCATTGTACCATCATTAAGCAAACACTAACCATCAGTGTCCAGAGCTATATCTAATAATGTCATTTCAAGACACTTCGGTTCACAGCTACCATGGTGTCATTTCACTCAGCCCAGATTGAATCATGCAGCCCAACGTTCTTGGTCAGACTTGTTTGACTCTTGCAACTCCCTAGCTGCCAGACAAGATACAACTTTGCAACTGCTAATTTGAAACTGTGGTGTAGCGACATCGTCTTGAATCTTTTGCGTTCTCGGGTAGTAAGAGTGTTTGCACATGGGCCAGTTTCATTCTTGCTCGATGTTACATCTTTATAGCCTCAGCGTCTATGTTGACACATGTTACATGAAGTCACATGTATGGCTGCTTCCAAGACACTTCGGTTCACAGCTACCATGGTGTCATTTCACTCAGCCCAGATTGAATCATGCAGCCCAACGTTCTTGGTCAGACTTGTTTGACTCTTGCAACTCCCTAGCTGCCAGACAAGATACAACTTTGCAACTGCTAATTTGAAACTGTGGTGTAGCGACATCGTCTTGAATCTTTTCGTTCTTGGGTAGTCAGAGTGTTTGCACATGGGCCAGTGTCATTCTTGCTCGATGTTACATCTTTATAGCCTCAGCGTCTTTGTTGACATGTTACATCATGCTACATGTATGGCTGCTTCCAAGACACTTAGGTTCACAGCTACCATGGTGTCATTTCACTCAGCCCAGATTGAATCATGCAGCCCAACGTTCTTGGTCAGACTTGTTTGACTCTTGCAACTCCCTAGCTGCCGGATAAGGGAAATATTGTCAGGCTTTTTACCAGTACAGGTTTGTTCCGGAGGAGTCCCAATGGCCCATATCCTTGTATAGTTTGTGCAAGTAAATTGTTTCAAGATGTGTCAATAATATTTACATATATTTACATATTTTAATTTCTGTTTTCAAATGGTGCAACAAGATGACACTTTTCCCAGTAGATCTTGTTCCGCACCGTCTAAGTTGCCAGGAACCTGGGATCATTGGGACCATAGCTGAAGACGGCCACGGGCATCGAAAAAGCCTGCGGTCCGTCCACCATGTTTCTCAACAGCTCAACCCAAGGGAGGGAAAGATGAAATTGAAACTTGCTGAGCCCACGAATTATACATAGTTGCACATGTTACAGTGGTTTCAAAAACTCCATACATTGTGGTTATATCTGAGGGGGAACTCAAATTTCCTCAAATGACCCCACAATTGTGAGTTGGTGTGGGAATTCTCCCAAGATTGCTAAACATCAAGAGAACATGTATAATATATTGACCGGCATGTATCATGATGATGTTTTTTCCCATCTATTGAGAAGCTAAAGAGCGCTGGAATCCTCAATATCACCGGGTAGGCTTAAAGTCAAAAGACGGGTGACAGATTCCCCGTAGTTTACAGTTACACATGCATTTCCACTTTGTTTTGTTGAATTTCCAAGCTGGTGAAGTCTTGCGATTCACGGCATGTACAATGTACACCCTCAAACACTAACATGACCCCAATGAAATAGGGGGATGGAAAACTCGTTTCCTCTGCTGATAAGCATCTTTTCAGGGGCAGGGCGTCAGCTGTGAAATTGCAAGGGTGTAAGTGAGACAAAGAGAGTTACCTCTTCCCTAGCTTTCAGTTGCCTGCCCAATCTCAACTTGTGTGCATCAAGTTGCGAACAATCACATGTCGGTGTGCTTTCTCAACTGGTACTGCACCCACAACAGTTCCTGAGTCAGAATGTGAATATCTCACCTTGAGTACCCAATCTTATTTCACTTTAAATGATTATCAAAACATTGTCCACTTTCTTTGTCCATGATCTTTTTGGGGCATCCAAACAATTTCATGACCCTACCAACTTCATCAAGTAAAACTTTGTGTAGTTTCTTGGATCCTGAAAAGTGATGAAAATTGACTTGTATACAAACTGTCCTCCTTGCAGGTGATTCAAATCAGAAGTGACCCGGACCTTGATTTGCAGGTTGTTGGAGGTCAACCTTTGAGTAAGGCTTAGGGATCACCATTTTGCAGGGAGACTGAGGAATCCTCACGTTGTTGACCCCGGTGGCTTTGGCTCAACGACCTCCAGTGACCTCGCCACCTGGTGGGCCCGAGTGAAGGGGCGAGTGGCTCCAAATGGGTAACGTTTCCAGTTGCTTCTTGGCCACCAAGGGTGCAACCACGGGTGCAACCATGTTAACCTGGACAAAAACGTGAAAACAGAAGCCAAGCAATTGGAGATGTGGGAGCTCTTGAAACAAAAGGGAGATAAAGCCAACTTGGAAATCAACAGTTTTCAATGTGAGTTTCTTTGTTGTGGACCTCCTGTGGCATCCAGAATTTTAAACCCAGCTCGCCACGTGCGATGAATAGAAGTGCTAGGTACACTGGGTTGGTGAAACCACAGTTCATGTGTTGTTCATGAGCGTTCCAATTCTTGCTCCAGGCTTTCTTTGAACCATGCACATAAATGAGGCATGTGAGCATTCAACCATGTGACCCTCCAGCATGACCCCCAATTTTACAATCCTCTTGTCAGGGATTGCTATCTAGCCCTTGTGGGTGGGTTTTAAGTTTTAAATGTCACCCTCATAGGGGCTTGAAGACGGAGGGCATTCATCGCACGCCGACCCATTTTTAGATTCGATCATCTGGGGAATCCAAAAAAAGATGACATTTGGCAAACCTGTGGGTTATGTTTAAGTGATTTGCCATTGCAAATATCATGATTGGTTTTTGTTGGTCATATTTGGTGATGGTCCGGAAATCGGGTTCTGATCCTGCATCAACGAACCCCTGGTTCGATGGTTTCAATGTTGGGATTTTTCGTACCCCAACAAACTTGGAGGGCAAAATGATCCGTTGGATTCATAGCATCAATGAAGGGCTCTTTTTTTTTCGAACACCGGTTGTTTTTTTGGGTGCTCGCTATACAACCACAAAAAAAAACCATACCGTAGCACCAACAAATTGGGGTCATAGATTTTTCCATGTCTTTGATGGTCCCCACCCCAAGGTTTTGAAGGCTTCAAGCCTCCTCAAAGGCGGAATCTTTGGGTGGGCTGGGAAGGGAGGGAACTTGGAGCTCCAAGTCGTTTGACATGTTGTTTTTGGTGGAAAAACTGGCATCATCTTTGAGGTACGGGATCGTTGGTTAATAGTAATGATATGTATATATATATATATATACGCCCAGGAAGTCCAAAGACCAAACTTTGCCCCATGGTAGTAGGGAGTCCTTTACATGGATCATCCTAGAAACCAGTCTTTTTTTGGTCTTGGACTTCCAGGGTATGTATAATGATTATATAGAGAACAAGAATCACGTGAATTTAGGGAATATATCATATATATATATATACATACATATTCAAGTTAGTGTCGGTGTTGGGTGTTTTGAATCACAGCATCACTGTATAATAGATGGATAGCCGCAGTATATAACAACTCCTGGTGAAAGGGTTTTAGTGAGGAAGCTGGTAGTGGTAACTGGTAGCTAGGTACCATGAATATATCCAACTCAAGTATAGATACTCAATAATCGATTCAATATCAATACATAAAGATAAATACTATACAAATATGTATGTATTTAACATGCGTCTGCTCGGACGATCCATATTGTTGAGATATTCCACCCATCCACTGACCAGCATTTAGAAGCTCAATTTTCACCGATCTACATTTTCAAACCTGGCATTGCTGGGTGGAAGAACATCCGACCCCAGCATTTAATATGATGATTTTGGCAATTCACCTCGTTCCAATCCGGTTTTCAAACCATATCATTCCGTATGTTCCTATATGGTTTGATTCACTCCCACAAGGAAAACAAGAGATGTTTGTTTGTTTTTTTGTGGGGCTGCCTTTTTTTTGTTGGAAAAAACAATCGGTACTTTGGATGACTATCATCATCCAGGCCAAAGGGGAAGCTGGTCTTGAAATATTTCGACATTGCAGGTGGCCCTGTCGGGGGGGGGAAGGTGAGATCTTGTGAGGCTAAAGGAATACTTGGTATGATCCAATCTTGTAGGTGTCACAACTTTCAGAACTGCAAAGTTAGTTTTGGAAGCAAGTTGTTTTAGTTGTTTGTTTTTGAGGAACGTCATGAATGATTTGGGTATGTTCTTGGATTTATGAAAGAATTACAATTTTTCTTGAGCCATAGTATGAGCATTTTTCACTGCACTCTGTGATATTCAAGATGGACTCCGAAAATCACCACTTAGAAAAGGACGTTGATCCATCTATATATATATATGCATAAAAATAGCTATATGACAGAGCTCCATTTTGTGTTCTAACCATCAGAATTTTACCCCGAAAATACCCACCAGAAGAAACTGAAACTTGGAACTCGGCAGACTCGGTAGACTACTTAGTTTTTGGTACCACAGGATCCTTTCAAAGGTACCACAAATTCATGAATCATCGGATGTGTAGAAATACCATTTTGAGGTCTCAATAGGTTTCCTTGTTTTTTGGATCCCGTAAAACTGGAGAACCAGGTCGAGCTGAACCTATTCGCCTTGCATTAGCCTTGGGGGAGTACGGGAACCCGGGTCTCGGAACTTCGGAACCTGGTCTGAGACCAGGCTTCCAAACTCTCCGAAAGTTTCAGATGCTACTGTTGATGGAAGAAATCCTGCACCACCTGGGATGGTTGAAACCCTATAAATAATGGGATGATTATCATCCTTGGTGGTACAGGATTTTGTCCATCAACAGTATTTCTGTAGTTTCAACCAGAGTTTTCATGATGTTCCTACTACGGGGGGGGTGTATGATACTAAGTCCAATTGAATGTGGAAGCCTTTGATGACTTGAAGGATTCAGGTCAATGGATTTTGGTCAACAAAATAAACTAGATAATAGTTGATTACTGGAATGACATTTCGAATGATATTACATTAGCTGCGCACATCTTAGATTAGCCTTATTCCCTTAGCTCCTTTGAGTTTAATGGGATTTTGCATGCAACCCGCTAAAAGTTTAACTTTTAGCAGGGGACCTAAGGGTTGCCATGTTAGCTGCTATTTTCATGGAAATCCCGGCGACCTCTAGACCCTACCATGCGACTCTTAATTGCTTCACAGCCGATGTGACGAAGTCCCAAAACCTACCGTTTTCCAGTGCCAATTCTGGTGGTATAGATCGGTGAATGTGCTGTCCATAATTCAACGCTTGAGGGATGTTCAGGTTGGTGGCTGCAATTTCACTAGACTTACGTTTTTTGTGCTCTTGAGTTTGACTACAGATTTTGGAGCCGGAATTGGAAAAAACACTGCGATTTATCATGATTTGCAGATTCGGAGTCTCAGACTTTTTGTTTAACTTCAAGTTTGTCAACGTCATGGTATTTTTTGACAAAGCAATTTTCAACCGGGTTGGCAAAACCAGCGTCATGAACTTCTCCGGAAAGAACCACAGCATGGCTCCCAACAAAAGATCCTTTCGAGCTGCATGGAATTTCTTGTTGTTTCCAGGTACACGTTTCAGGATGTTCGTTTGCGAGGCGATCGAAAATCATCGTTGGTGTCGCCAGGTGTTTTTTACATTTTGGGGTTCTGCAGAGTTTCTTCTTTGGGGGTGAATTTCAGCCGAGTTTTTCTTATTCAAATTTCAACTGAGTTTTTATTGGAAACAAACCATGCTAGTTTCAAGTTTCAAGTTTCAGCCGAGTTTTTATTGGACTTACAGACTTACCCTCCCCGAAACTAGCATGACAATATAAAACCAACCATTTGACGATGTATCTCCAATTAATGGTGATGCTAGTTTCAGGGAGGGTATTTTGAGTCAAGATATGTCAAGACAGAATTCCATAGTGTAGCAGAGGTCATTGTTGTTTTCTTCTCGGCGGTTGGTGTCGATTTGACTCAGACCTAAATCAGATTTAGCCACCAAGCGATGGATCAAAGGGACGCCAAATAGATGTTTTATGATGTTTTATGATGTTCCAGGTGGTGGTTTCAAACATTTTTATCTTAACCCCTTACTAAGGGACATGATCCAAATTGACTTATATTTTCTCAGATGGGTTGAAAGCATCAACTAGTGTGCATATGTAGTCGGATAATGTTATAACACTTCAACTGAAATATCAAATGCATCGACGATGGATAGATGTTAAAGCATGTCAACCTTGCAATAATATTTCAATTCTCAATCTATCCAAACTAAGTATAAACACCTTAGGATGCTCCCCCTCTCAGCAGTCATCACCAGGAATATTACAATGTTTAGATATAGTGGATCCCTATTAACCATGCTTTTCCACTCTTAAAGGGTTGGGGGAGCATCCCAATATATACCAAACATGCTGCATGAATTGTTTTTGCAGGTGAGGAATGGGGTGAGAAGGAGAAAGAGGCGCTGGGACCCGGCATTTTGGGGGTGCGGGAAATGTAGGTGGAACAGGCAGATTCGAGTCTTGCAGAGTCATCCTTGCAGAAATTTGGGTGCTAAAAAGTCGGCATTGGCAGCTTTTTCTAAAGGATCCACTGAAGTGTTTGGTGCAACAATAAAGCGATAGGAATTCTACCATCTACCTTGCTAATCAACCAACGGAATACTTACCGTAGAATAATTACATAGGACAATTTTCGATGGGAAATCATGATTACCAGCACTTTGACTTTCCCTCCTGGGCTTCAAGTCTCTTGGATCCAACTCGTGACCTTGAGATGGATTCTGGCATCAAGTATGCAGAACTAAGCACCTGGACTGGAATTTCAAAGGCTACATTCACTTGTGATAAAAGTCCTCTTCAACTACGATCCAAGTTTGATGTTGTAACATCAGGTGGAGTAGAAAGTTCTGGTATAAGACTTATCCAAGACGTACCTGGAACTCAAATGACCCTTGTTTTGGAGGGTTGTTTGGCCCCAAAATAGAGGACATCTCCAGGTTCCAGGTATATACAATCGTCCCATGGGAATCCTATGAGTATGTATCGCCGCTGCTTGGACCCCCCGGACACGCTGACTCGACGCAACGCACCGACCGGCACCGGGTCCCGCCTTGCAGTCGGCGCCCTTTAAGCAGCTTCCAGTCACCGAGACCCAGTTGACTCAATTGGATGAAACAAAAAAAGCATGGGAATCTAAGGGTACCTCCCTTCATGCCACCCAGCTCCCCCCAGAAATAATAAGGTGCCTTACTGATTAAGGGCTTATTAAAAGGATTCTTGGGTGGTTGATATTGGAGACCCCACATTTTTTTTCAGGGGCAGTTTGATGATAGGTGATTTGTGATCCAGATGTGAGGAGCCTTTTGACTTGGTTGAAGTTTCAACCCCCCAAATCTGATATATGGCTTTGCAGATCTGAGCTATGCGCTCGTGATTTTTAGGTCACCTCGTTGTGATTATTCATTTAAGTAGCAATTCAATGCTTAGGATTTTACACGAAGGTGCCAAAGGTATCAGTGGTTTTGGTCATTAGTTTTCCGGATTCTACAGGTTTGAGGAACCAAAATTTCAAACAGCTTGTGACCCCAAGATGTTTGAAAGATGGATGGTGTGGTTTCATTTGACATTGGGTAGGGTGTAAATTAGAGCCTACAATACACAGACGGCTTTGAACGTTAAACATGCTGAAAAAGTCTACGATTTGTCCCACGACATGTTTTATAGGAGTCCCCATTGAAAATTCGAATCACTCTTTTCCGACCCAATACAGAAACCAATAGTTATACATAGTTGACTTTATGTTTTGTTCAATAAACATGTTTGTCCTTCAATCAAACTTCAGATGCATGTCAAGCTTTGTGGAACAGCATTGCACGAAATTCTTTAGAAATTTCCCTTTTGGTCGAAGGTCGGGCCAATACACAACTGGAACAAAAATAGCATCAAAAGTTACCCTGTGGTAAACTAACATAGCCATGGAAAATCCCCCTTTTCAATAGGAAATACATCTTCAAAGGGTCCATTTTCCATTGCTATGTTAGTTTACCGGAGGGTAAAGGTTGTTTTTATTTCTTTGAAAGGCGTTACAAAGAGAAGAAACTAGCACAAAACAATTCAGGATCACACCAGTTCAAACACTCAGGGTAAATAACAGTCATAAACTACTCCAAACAATCCATGTATGGTATATTTCCCTACATTTACCATACAAATCGACCAATTCATGTAGGTAGATATACCAGCCCCATGGATTCCCGATGGGTACCCTTTTGAACCTACCGTTTCGACACCAATCTTTGAATCAGATCGCACACTGAGGTGTTGTACATTGATGGTGTTCCCTTGGCTCAAACGAAAGCTATCTTAAGGCGCATGTGTGTTCACTTGGTTGAACGTGACAAAATTTGGAGGAACCTTTTAAAACATCCTAAGTGAACAAGTTGCAGGTTCCCATTTTGAGTGGGGGATTTTGCATAGCATCTACTAAAATATGGGACATTGTTGGAAGTGTAGCAAAGGACCGGAAGGTTTGTCAATATTATATATCCCAAAGTGTGGTGTTCTTTATGCCATCTGTTGCAGTTGTTGGGATGCTAATCAGTCTAAGAGTCTTATAAGCAAGTATTGTATGTATATAAGTATAAATGTAATACTTCCACCAACTGATCATTTGATTTCATACGAGACTATGCAAGAAATGCCACGACGGCATGTATTGTGTTAGTTGGTTTTTGTGGGGTTCATGAACTGCCCCCAATCCATGACGATACAGCAATCTGTTTCTTTTAAAGTAGCATTAACCCACAAAGGTTTTAGCACAGTTTGTCATACACATTTTTCCCTGTGGGCGCTTTAAAAAAACATCACCTTCATGGGCTTCAACGTTGCTTTCCTTTCAATCTTTTGTAGTGGTGCTTTAAGACGGACATGCAGCAAGCTCTCTAAGATTGGAAAGACTTCCCCAAATAGTGACATGGTGAAGCGTCGTTTTTGGACATTGTTGGTCATGTCTTTGTTGATGGGAATCCTTGAAATGAAATAGGATAGAATGGAGAAGTCACAGCCTTATCCAGTATTGATTTGATGAGCATCCAGTGTTGTGATGTATTGTCGTCAAACTGGAGTGTATTCGTAGATTTTCACCATCTAAGTCCTTATTATGAAAAACATCCAGATGTCTTCGGCACCTTTTTTCACGTCACTCGTTGAGTGGTTTCGGCCGAGCCGAGTTTCTCTCCTTTTTTTGGCAGTCCCGAAGTCATCCCTTTACTAGTAGGGGCCTCCTATAAATTATCCCGGTCACTGTTACCTGTTACGGGGCCTGGCCAAAGGTATTTTTACCTACATTGGCCATGAATTTTTCAAGTTGATGATTTTCCTTCTCCCTTTCGGTGGGATATGTGACTCGCTCCCTGGAGGAAATAGATATATTAGGTGCATACTGTTGATGGTTCAGAATTCCCAAGGCCAACCACTTGGCATGGTGAAAAAAAACCCTGGAAATCATGGGGATTTCAACGACCAACCTCCCTCAACTGGTGCTGGCTGGATTTCTGGGAGAGACGTTTGACTTGCCAGGTACTTGGGCAGAGTAACCCAGTTCCAAGGTGCATGGTAGGATGGTTTGGGGTTCATCGTAATGGGATACATGTATGGGCATTTACAGTATGTAGATTTTCACACCAGTAAATCTATATGCATATAAAGAATTGTATATCAATATGTATATACTGTATGTACATGATATATATTATATATGTACGTGTACCTGTCATGTACGTATGTGAGTATACCTTTGATTAGCCAACACTGCAAAGTGAGCCCTTGCCGAAGAGCAGTATGGTCATGTTTGTTGGTATACCAGCGTGATCCAGCGTGTAAATTGACCCACCAACGTCGAGGTCCCGTCCATCAACAGCAAAAAGCCAAGTCATGCACCTTGCGTGTAAGTTCAAACCGTTGGATTGACCCAGCATCGCGGAAATTCACATTCCATGTGTGGTCCTTGTTTAAATTACCGATTTGTCATTATAAAGATACATTCCCACAAAATAAGGTCGCAATGGGCATTCCCAAAGTTGTGAGGAAACGCAGTTGTTTCAACGGATGCATTCTTTTAGGCCTAAACGTATTTTAAGATTAGCGGATGGTATATATACACATTCTTTCAGGTTGTAGTGAACTATGATCATTTTCATTGGTGCATCATCCAAAGAAAATGAAGTAGCAAGGCATCAGCAGTATGATGGTACATGTTTTTTGCCGTTCTTACGAATCCCAATCCTGCCTCTTCACAATTCCAAAGATTCAAAAGAGATCAGTGGGGTACTTGGGTTGCTGGAAATGGAAATCATGTTTTCAAAGGGCATGTTGAAACAACAATCTAAAAGCAATAAGGAATCCTCAGAATCCTGATCGCTTCTATCCTGGCATTAGTTTCCCCTTCATAACAATCCAATGGAACATCTATGGAGAAGAGACCTACGCCATGGAACCCAATTTGTGAAAATGTGTATGGCAGGCAAATCCTTGTATCCAACGGATCCCTATGTTTCAGCCAAGGTGCGTGGGGGTTTGGTTTTGAAATTTGTGTTTGCTCTCTGACCCATAGGGTCCATGGGACCGGTATTAATATACCTAGATTTAGCATAAGACATCAACCAAATCTGGGTGGTGGTTTCAAATATTCATTATTTTCACCCCTACTTGGGGAAACGATCAAATTTGACAAGCATATTTTTCAGGTGGGTTGGTTCAACCACCAACCAGAAATACATGGATGGTATGGGTAAGGAAAAAACCATTGATGGTTGTCTTGGCCGTGTTTTGGGTTCCTCACATTCCTTTATTTTCGGGCTAGTTGGATTGAGTGAATTTGCTGATAGAAATTATATGACGCACCCGGGAACAAGAAATTTGGAACGGAAAAAAAGATAACAAGCTGATGCTAGTATGCCACACCTAGTTGCAGTCAACAACAGGATCATTAATTACATTTTGGTAGGGGGGAGCCCTTATCAAGTTTCAATTTCCACTCTACGAGGTGTATACATCCAAACATCCAAAACATACAGTACAGTACCTTGTTTATTTCTTGTCATCTTTGCTTCCGGCTCCCCTTGCATTTTTTTGTTGCGAACTTTCCAATTGTTCAAAAAATCACATTGTCATGCATGAGAACAAACGAGATCATGTCGCTCCAAACCTCTCGCCTCTCACCGTCCAAAAGGCCCCATTTTTGGCGTGCAATCCTTCCGTGAGGTTGATGAGATCATGGATGCCTTTGACGATTTGTGGATTTTGTTGGCGCCAACCTACAGGCCATAGACCTATATAGACCTGACATGTGACAAATATGATTGAAGTTGATTAAGTTGTGTCATCTTTGCCCAAATCTTGAAATGAAGATTTTGGCCGTGGCGTGTTTTATTTTTTCTAAAAAGTGGAATTTTGTGTCGCGTGACTCTTGACGTAGAGGTAGAGTGAACTTTAGGACTTTAGGAAGAAAGTCTTGCACTGATGACTAAGGTGGATGAAATACAGAAACTTCATTGCTGACCTCACCCTAGAATGATGTGAAAGCCTGGAAGTGTATCAATGAGATAAGAAACAGAACATGTTAGGTCCACGTCACCTATGAGATACTTCACCCAGATAGATTCACTTGAAACCCGCAAAACCTTGGAGTTTTCTGCCCTCATTAGCAGCTGTCAGGATTCAAAACCAAGCGCAGAAGGACAGAAACGAACAGGGAATTTGCGGGAAGAGTGAGAATCCCTATTGACCAACCGGTACAACTTGATGGGATTCAGCATTCTTGTTTTTTTGGTGCCTTGACCGCTGATGGTGCGGTTTTTCATCCTGCGGCAGGATGGAAGGATCTAAAAAACCTAGGTTTACTTCCTGTCAAGTGGTGCAGGATTTAAGCAATCAACAGTAGTGTTGGGAATTGTTGTTTGCATTTTGAGGCGTTGGTAGAAGATGGTCGGTTACCAGAGATTTGAAAAGATGTGGAAGAGGTTCACTGGTTCTGACTTTAAGGATGCAACATTTTCTGTTTCATATCAGGTGCCCCCTTGCTAAATGTACAATCTAAAAGTGTTTGCGTATCGCCTAAGTTTCAACGTGACGTTCATTATCAACGGGGACATTTGTATCAATTCTTGGGGGACCTTTCCGAAACAACCTGGTGAGACCATTCCAGCTACCTCAGTTAGAGGAACAAGCGCGACAACGCTTATTCGAAGAAGGTGAAGCGAAGGGATTGTGAGGGCCCCCAGTGGGAATTTCATGCGAATCGATCTCTGAATCGATGTTTTTTGAAGTCACATAATTTTTTTCCAGCCAATCAATGGGTAGTAGTTTTTTGGTCTCACAGATTGAGAGGTTCATGAGCATTTGTGATCATTTGTGTGTGTTTTTTTTCATTCATGTTGTGAAAATTGGTGATCCTATTTGCCAATGTCCATTGATATGTCTTTGTATCACATAGAACCTAGGCTTCCCACTTCCCAATTGTTTTTTTAGATATCCTCTCTCTCAATACTGTTATTATATATACATATATTAGCACTGTCATATACAATTTTGATATTACCCAGTTGCCAGTTATTTTTCAATCGTTCCGCAGTTCCACCGTTCATTGTCATCGGAAGCCGACAACGATATGTTAACAAAAGTGGGGCCATACCAGAGTTCCTGGTCAAAAAACCCACCTGCACATGGGACTTCTTCAGCAATTGAACAACTATTTAAGTTTCGTTCGGCAAGACTCATTTGTTTTAGCAGCAACTGTCATGATTGTGGGAGACCACTCCAATGAAGCAGCTGAAAAGAAATGCCAATGACATCTATATATGGCATATATGGCCATGGGTCACAACTGGGCTACCAAAAAAAATCGCTAAGCATTGGTCATGTTTAGTATTAGCCTGTCCATTTTGTTGGTACATCTTGTTGGTACATCAAATTTGAAGCATGGCCTTTCCAGGATCTAATAGATACTCCCAGATGTTTCTTTGTACCATATCCACACATCAAGAGGATTTTGAACGAATTTTTGGAAGATGCTTCAGTGATACTTTGAAAGGCTTGACGGGATCAAGATGTATCAATTAGATTTAGCACACTTGTTACTAGGGTGTCCATGGAAGTTGGTAGCTAGTTAGTAAATTGGATTATCTAATTATAACCTATCTAGGGGACTTGCAACCTACTGAAAAAATCTTAAAAAGGGGTTATAATCCATTTACTAAGTAGCATGGACATCCCAGTCTTGTCCAATCTTTTAAAACTACAGCTTGGGAAGCTTCAAATGTGCTGTTTTTTTTCTAGGACTAGCATTGGTGGTAGCTTGACCGATAGTGTTCATGTCCATTCTTGGAATTTGGGGGGGCACAGTGTACCACTTAATCAATCGTGTTCCAGTTTGTTCCTGGTCCGAAGCGTACACCACACAGAAAGCATACTCAATGGTCCCCGCCATTTCGGGCATTGGTCATGCAAAATGTGCGCACCTTTGAAATCTCAAGGGCAAACTCCTATGGGCTCGTGGATGCAATTGGGGTACCTCTTGTGTAAGGATCCAGATTTTCGAAAGCACTTTGGCAAAGAGTACCAATGGCTATGTGATTGCGGAGGTTGGGATGTGACTTTGTGCCATTCATCAAGTGTTTCAATTTATCCAGGTTTTGACAGTTGTCTATCAGAACAGTTTCATTTTTGTCGAAAAACATGTGTCGATATGTCTTCGGTGATGTCACCTCAAAAGATTTCAATTTTGTTGAGGTTGCTGAAGTATTACCATTTACCCATAGAATTTGTAGACAACTTCTGTTCACATGGTGATTTTTGAATCTCAATGAATGCTTGCTGTGGTGTTTAGCATGCTGCTGTTTAACATTACACAAAGAAAACATCATGGATGGGCTTGCACATGTTCCAGTGTGTTTGAAAGATGTGTTTAATCATGACATTAATTTGGTACTGTGGGTATTTGAACGTCACATTGCTTCTAATAGTTTAAGGATTCCGTAAGAAAAGAACACGTCACAAATATCACAGCGGCTAGAGTCTGTGCGCGGTAATATTCCGCTAACATTTCAACATCACCCCGAAATCAGTACATGATTGTTTCTTTCAGATGGTCATCATCATTTTTTGATTGGACTTGAATTGTGGATGTCTTTTTATAAAGCCCACGATATTTCAATCTCCCGGCAATTCTCATCCACCGAAGGTAGCTTCGAATTAGAACGGTTCAGACAACATCCAAAGATCGATGGGCAAAACTCCTCCAGGCTGGCTTTTCAGTGGCCGACTTGATGTATTTCGGTTCGGGACGCCCAGATCGGAAGGATGCCATTTAGATGGTACGTCAGAGTCAAGGGTAAAAAGCTGGTTAGCCATTCCGCAAGGATTGTCGTCGTGTATCGGCGTCATTAAACAACAGAAAACAAGCTCCGCAGGATGTGTTTGCGGATCGTGCAGGTTCATATGTTGCAAGTGATTTGAAGGTCCAAGATTTATTTGCCTTTTTTGTTTTCGAGATCCGCTACGGGGAATCAGGCAAACACATTGAACATGGAAGTTCATGGGGAAACAGCTGGAAATCATACAGGATTTGTATTGATTCAGGTGATGTCCAGTTTTGATGAGTAACAAAAGGGTGATGGTTGTAAGAGTTGTAATGCATCATGCATCTCATATGATATAGATATATAAATAATCATTTGTATATACACATTTTATCATGATATGTTTTTCTGTTCACCAACTTGGGGACGAGAGAGAGAGAGATGGTCCTGTTTGACCTTTGCTTTTGATATTTATCAGGTGGGTTGAAACATGTTAAAACCCTATAGAAGTTACATCTATGTATGTATTACACATGCAGATGCATATCTATGTGGTGGTTTCAAATACTGTATTTTGCAAAAAAAATCACCCCTACTTCACCCCTACTTGGGGAAATGATCCAAATTGACGATCACATTTTTCAAATGTGTTGAAACCACCAACTAGAAATATCTATCTTATCCGTTCTGTAACGGGTTGTTGACTCCAGAAATCCAAAGACTGTTTGTCCCAAAACTTCATCCAACCCCAGGTGATCTGCAAGGTTTGGAGTCTTAAAGTTACCCCAGGGTGGATATATATTTTTGATAGTGGTGAAAATAGGTAAGTATATTGAATCCTTAGACATTTACATGTTGTATACGTCCACATAGATTGATGTTTTACAGTAAGCCTTTGGTTCGTTTGGGTTCGTTTCGGTTCGCGCAGTGTGAATGAACCAGAAATCGGTTCGGTTTCGGTTTGTATTCCCACGGTTTGTTTCGTGGAGAGCAAATTGATTGATGCCAACTGTCTCCATATGCCATATTGATTGGTATGGGCATGGGTTCAACCCCGAAAAAGTGAGGTTCAGAGATGAAAGCCATCAGTGGGGGGTTGAACCTCGTGTCTGAGTTCAACCCCGAAAAGTTGTGCTCAGAGATGAAAGGTATCAGTGCGGGGTTGAACTGGATGCGGGTTCCAGTTCAACCCCGAAAAGTGAGGTTCAGAGATGAAAGCCATCAATGGGGGGTTGAACCTCGGGTCTGAGTTCAACCCCGAAAAGTTGTGCTCAGAGATGAAAGGTATCAGCGGGGGGTTGAACCAGGATGTGGGTCCCAGTGGAATATCGGGTGCTATGGGCAATGGGTTCAATCCCGATAAGTGAGGTTCAGAGATAAGAAGGCTGACTTGGAAAGTGGCACTGTGCGAAAGCGCAGCAGGGGCCCACAAACCGAGCGTGTAGACTGATCTTTTAAAAGCAAAAGGCTTTGAGATCTTAAGGGTTCAGCCTGTAGGGGACCTGTACACAGGCTCAAAAGCAAGACCGCCAGGGGCAAAAAACTCTGCAGGTTACGAAAGGAACCCAGTGACCGATTCAGTTCCTATGTGGGTCGATTTCTAAACGGTTCCTTTCCGGTTCGGTTCTTCATGGTTCTAGAATCCCAGTTCGTATCGATTCGTAGGCTCCCTGGTTTTATGTATGTGTATATAATTCATATACATGACTTATTATGTATTTTTTACGTATTTACATACACACGATAATATAATATGTGGATTCGGTTTGATTGAACGACTGACACTCCGGACATGCTGTTTTGATTTGATTTTACATATCCCCACTCCTTAGCAAAAGACATGACTGCTCCTGGCAATTTTATCCAGTCCGACACTCATGAAACGAATTTAGGAACCACGTTTTCTGTGTAAAATAAAGTCTGGCGTCAGGCGACGCTACGCAAACCGTAGTTTAGTAGTGGACTCCGCCTAGATTGGCTTTAATGTTGGGTGGTGAAATATGACCACGTGCCCAAGCCCTAAATAGTAACGAGATGTCACAATTGTTATACTTGCAAATTATGAAGCCTCACCGAAGTTCAGGAAAAACGTGTTGTCAGATCTGAATGAATCTGAGGTTGAGTTCACTGAAGAGTTTTATCGTTTGATGAAATCATACATTCCCATAGGATCCATGTATGGTATATATACATTATAGGTGAAAAATGGCCACATTCAAGGGGAAATGGCTTGGTAAATATCCCATACATGGATCCTATGGGACTGTATTGATCTTTTTGGTCCCATGGTCCTATAAACCTGGAGATTTCTACCCTTAAAACCAACCGCATCCCCGCTCAGCTTTCCTTTCGATGGTGCGTTCCGGCTTTGTCGCACCTTGGCGTTAGAACTCACACAAAACACCCGGGGGGGAGTTTAGCGGGAAGCTGTCCGGTGTGGGGTTGTTGGTACAAGTAGCTATGATTAACAAAAAGTGGTTTTGAAGATTTCTGGATGGTATCGAAACAGTTCAAGTGACGATAAAGTAAACCGTCTTCTAAAGTCCAATAAACTTAGGTCAACCGACGGCATACCTCCAACACTCACTTCTATCATCTTCTATCATCAAACGTGACCGTCGTGACTGTAAACGAATTGATTGCTTTCGATGGAGTTCTTTTTTGAGTGAAGTGGTTGATTCTTGGGATCATGTGACGATACCTGGACAAAAGTCGCCGAAATCATCGGTATCGAAACAGTTCAAGCTCTGAACATATTTGGAATTGCTTGCATGCATTTCTTTACCTGCTACCATAAGAATTTTGTTACTTTGGAATACTTTTTACCAATCATTTTGAACAATTCAAAGCAAAGGTAACCACTTCTGAGAAATCGATCGTGGAGCTTTGAGGGCTGGTGCGTGATAAATCACCACATCCTACACTTCATTGTTGGTTGCACCAAAAAAACATGTTCCAAGTACTTTATTGATGTTTCATGGTTTTTTCTGGTTCCAAGATAATTGCCGTGAATGATCTAAGCAACATGTGATTACTGTCATGTCTCAAAATACCCGGGATCCACAGGCCCGGCCCAAGATGGTTAGGGGCGGTTAGGATTTAGCAAGCCTTTTACTGCAAGGATGTTGACATCATATGGGTGACTCAGGTGACTTCCTTGGTCCATGGATCATTGACTACATAGAAAACCATGCTGGTCAATGCTAGCATTTGTTCTTTGGAATCCTAATGATTCAATTGGAAGTCAGCTATTCCTATTTTTCCTCCACGTGGTGCAATTTTGGAAACCGCTGGTGGTTTAGAATCCAAAAGCAAGAAGATTCGGAGCTTGGTTGAAAAAAATGAGGGCACCTCCAACAAAACCCCAAGCGAAGTGAAGCTGCTGGAATCCACGTCAGGAGGGTCTTGGACCAAAGTTGTTGAGTGGATATCCCCATATTTTGAGGCACAAGGAGCGATCTTTGGAACTGGATGAGATGGACCTGGTAACAGAAAATAGTGCAACGAGATCAATGAGATTTGAGTCGCCGGTGTTTTAGTTAATTTGATATATATATATATATATGATCTAACTAATCAACATGTAAGAAATTGCCAATCATGTGAAGGTTGTGTTGTTCACGTTTGCCCACATGTCGGTCATACAACTCCCCCAAGAAACCATTGAGTTTACCTCAGCGAAAATTACCTAATATAGAAGTTGGTCTAATATGGCTCCCAGCTCTTGATGCTTGGAGCCTTTAATATTTCCATATTTGATGGTCTAATCTTGTACCATTTGAAATCTATAAGATGGCCCGCAAGCAAACCAAATATTATATTTTGAATGAACTATACTAATTATCCTCAACAGGTACAGGATTGTCTAATAGATCTTGGCCTTTTTTTATTCCAATCTGACGGTGTTTGTGTTCAGAACTTCCACGCCCTTGTAGGAGCTGGTGGCCGCCATGCCGGAGGTGCAAAAGTACTATAAGAAACAAAACAACGTGCCTTGGAGGCAAATCGGGAAATATCACGGTGGTTTTTGTGTAGATGAACAAGTAAGGGTTTTTGTAAGGGTTGTTGTGTGTTAGTGTGAATTTATTCATATAATATGCATCTGGGCCATCTCTTTCTGTATATACCCGAGAAGATGCTGGGACTACCGATTTGGCAATATACATCCACCTCTTGATATCGATGCTGATAGATCGATGTTGGAATAGCAGTTGAAGAAAACAACAACTGGGTGGCCCTTAGTAGGGAATGAGGGAATCAAACCATACATGGTTATGATGGTGATTCATTCCCTCATTCCCTACTAAGGGCCAGCCAAAAAGATAATGTGGAGTTGTTTGTTCATGTTTTTTTGTCAATTGCTGGAGCCTTGAGGCCAAACATATCCCAAAAGGTACATCAAGATGACAATGAAACGATAGCCAATCTTAGTTGAATTCCTGTCTCTTGGTTGCCTCAATGAGGCAAACAACAACCAAGGAATATGCCTACTGAATACATCCAACAAGAAACTTTGAGAGTTTTGAAAAAAAAACAAACTCAGTGATATTTTTTGTGTGAAAACAAAAAAACATATATGTTCAATTTGGGTATGATGTTTTTTTTTATCGCCCATCAAGCGTGACTTTCACAGAACTGTTTTGGTTGCACAAATTTGGTGCTCCAAATCCGAGGCGGGATGCCCGTTCTATGAGGCAAGAAGGGATAAAGAGTTGTGGATCATGTTGAAATATGTAGGAAACCAACTAGAACAGTAGGATTTCAAATGGATTTCCATATATCCTGTTCAGTTTGGGGATGTGGCAAATTGCAATAGTTGTAGAAACTTGCTAGTTCTAGTTGGTCGTTTTATGGTCATGGTCATTTTTTTTTTGGCGAAAGGACAAACACAAAAGGACCTCGCAACCGAATTTATCCCAAAGGTGGCTTAATTTAAGAATCCTTCTAACATGATATTTTTTTGAGAAGGCTGCCGCGCCCTTCTGAAAAAAGTCAAAACATATTATCCTCCATGGAGAAAGTTGATTCCTGAAGATAGATTCCAGAAGAAGATTTGTAGAGGGCTCTTTTCAGCACCAAGCTTTATAGAAAGTATTGGTACCATGTATAACTGATTGCGAAAGATACTCTGTGATGAAATACATGTGGTATCGCATACTAGGCAACCGGCTTGACCTCACTTGGAATGTCTGGCATTATCATGTTGATAGGATCAGCCCAGGAGACACAAACCTCTGGTTCCAAAACTCACAGTTTTTTGAAGAGCCTGAAATGAGGGGGAGGGTTTGAAGACGCAATAGACACTGCTCGAAAATCAATGACAGGAACTCCCCAAAATGAAGGTTCTTGACTTTAAGGTGCCCTTTCCAAAAGAATCATTGTTTTGTTTCTTGAATCTTCAGCTTCCCAATACAACTTTTAGGTGTTTTTTTTCCATCTTGAGTCCCGAAAAGTCCCCAACAGGTCAGCTAGTGACCCACGGGAACTCGCCGATGACAGGTTTTTCTGCCGGGCAATTGAGGCAGCGGACACCGTCGGGGTTGTTTGGACACTGAGATGTGAAGGGAATTGATGACATTGGGCAGTTGTTACGGGGGGAATCTTTGTAAATCTGAGATGATCTAAGCAATGAAAGACAATTAGGTGTAAGATGAAATAGTTGCATGAAACATGTTTTTTTGAATTGTGACATGTCTATACGTTTTGGTTTGGATGAAATGATCTCCTCTGTGTGTGTGAGTTTTCAGATGGGACAGGTGGTGTTGAAAGTGCCGTGACCTGTACCCAAGTTACACCGTCAGGTGATTTCATCCCAAAGGAATTCGTTAGGGTTTTCAAGTTTGCATTTGTCTCACCAGGGCCCTGGGTTTCAAGACTAAGTTTAGCGTGTTTAACCCTTCAAGCACACACCTTGCTGACCATTTCTCTTGTAATTTGCACTAATCCTATAGACTAATCTGTTCTTGCAACATGGTTCGCTCTTTGCATGTAATTTATGTTTTCACCTCCCAAATCCAACCAAACTATCCACATGTATGGTATGGCTACCCGGATCTGGCTACTTTGCTTCCTGTGGAATCAACCAACTTCCAAAGAAGTTTTGAGGGGTTGGAGCTCAACTTATTTTTGAACTCAAAGGTTTAGTGGAGCAAACAATGTCATTACCAAGTGGTTATTGTGATTCTCTATGTTTATATTTACCTTTTTTGAAAAAGACTTTTGCCCAATTTGACCAGTAATTGTTGGTTGGGTTGAAACCAGCGGCTCACCACTTTGGGGGTTTCAGCAGGTGAAACAAGATGGCAGAAAATCGCGTGGTTTTGGCCATGCGTCCCAGTTGGGTGGCTTTTGTTTCGGCTGAGCTCTGACAGTAACGGCAGAAAGTTAGATTTGCTGTATAGGTGAGTGTTGATCCTTGATGGTAAATCACAATCAAATCAATAGTTGAATCTATTTGAGGACATTTGGGGAGTATGTTTGTTTCAACCAGGTCTTAAGCAAGTCTAGGACAAAAACCATATTCTACTATTTTTCCAGGAACATTTGCTTTCACAAGCATATTCTGCTGGGGATAGGTTCTATTCAAGTTAAGGTTCATTTCGGGCGATGCAAATGGTTCATTCAAGGCATGTTGTGGATGATAGCCATGATTTACATAGAGGGACCTCTCTTGCAAATCAGCAACACAGGATATTGCCATGTTTTCCGCACAGCTCGAACGGTTCCCAATATGAATCACGTAACCATGAGATTCAATTTGCACAAGGGGACCAAAACAACTCCTGATTGCAAGAAATGTGTCTCCATAAAACTTACTGCGACAAATTTCAATCGGTTCTTCTTTTGAAGTTTGAAACACTAACTCTTTCAAACCAAACCATGACGTTGGGTGAACCAGCCAGGTATTTGTTGGGATGTACAAATGGTAAATGGATGTAAATGGTACGTATCCACAGCATTACTTTCAACTGATTGATGGAAACACGTTTTTGATATGTAGGAAACTGATTCTTTTACATAGGCACTAGCCGTTTTAAAGATAGGATCCGGATCAGATTCCTATTCTACTGCTTCACTCCTTCTAGGGAAACAAAGAATGGAACCTCACAATAATTCACAGATCCCTCGCAAAGTATCCCACGCACTGTCACTCTCAATTCAGGCTTAATGATTTTTTTAGTTCACTTCGATTTCTACACATGTGTTTTTGTTTTGGCCGGTCCTTTTCGCTCGGTCTTTTTCCTCAGCCAAGCTACCCAGTGAGAACGACGTGACGTGCGGTCATTTAGGTCGGTTTTTCAGATTTGCAGGCTCTTTTGGTGGCATATGGCTACAAGACATGAAGTCAATGACTGCGCACCACAAGTGTGTAACTAACACTTATCAGGGTGAATGTTGGCGTTTTCTGGACTTAGTCAGGGGAACACCCGGATCCAACAAAAAGGTGGGTCATAGTCTCAGTACATCGTTTTGAATCTGGGAAGCTTTCCCAAAATAGTCTCTCTTTCAATTTTGAGCTTGGGGAAATATGACAACTGATTATGTGATTGTGAATGGTTTTTGAAAGTTTCTTTACCAATCAATATTTGCAATATATAGCAAGATGACCCTTGAAGACTAAGGTTTTAGTCATCAATTTGGACCAAGGCTTCAGTCATCTCACTCTTTGAATCTTGTGCCAGTGGACCCATCCAAGAGAGTTTCAGTGCTGCAATGTGCCATGTGCCACGTGTCCGCAAAGAAGGGAAGTGAGTCAAAACTGAGAGGTACAAAGTCTCATTAGTGAAGGCATTTGTTTTGAAGTTTCAGGAGAGCCATTATCATAGACAATCCATGTATTATTAGGTGTTCAGGTGCATTTATTACAGGTGTCCCTTAATAAAGCCTTATTTCCTGTTGTCTCAATTTAAAGATGATCAACACTCCAATTTTTGGGCTGTTTTTCGCCGGAGGGAAATGTGGCCTTAAAAACTGGTGGACATGTTTGTATTTTTGTACATTGTAGGTCGATCTATGCATCAGACAACTACATAATGATTCACATGAAAAATGGACCAGTTGGAAGAAACCATGATTTTCAGGTTCCAGTTGGCAGCGGGTCTTATAGAATGAATATCCCATTTTGCAGCATCACAGCTTCAAGAACCTCTTCCTGCGGACACGGCGGACATTCGTATGTACCGTTGAGCTGGACTTTTCCCCCGCAGCTTCCATTTTCTGAATCAACTCAGCATGTACAAATAAACCAAAAATGACATTCTCAAATGAGCTCTGGCCTTTGGCTTGGTTATCACCCCATTTTCTGAGACAAGTTGTTCTCAAGTAAAAATTGAGGTCTATCGGACCATTCAAAACCAATAGACGAACAGCCCAACAAATTCACCTTCTGTTTCAATACCAGCACCCTTTTCACAAAATTTGATCATTTACTTCGTAACATCACTGGTTGTTTTTTTTTCCATGTGGTTGACTCGTGAAGAGTTTTCCATGTTATTCCTGGTAACTCAAGCTTGGAATCTCCAAATTTGTCATCCAGAATCCATCGATCTCTTCCAGGCATTGGATAGCGGCCTTTTTCGCGAATTTCATCGCGTGGGAATTCCCCAAAAAACGATGGTGATTGTGAGGGAACCCAACCCAAAAATGCCCGTAATTCTGGTTTAGGAATTAAAGTGACGGATGCCCAGATATCACCAGATATCTGATGTTTCACATATGTGCAAAGGAGTTAAGAACCACATTTACCAACGCATCGTCTTCGCTAATACTTCCATTTGTTCTGCCATGTCTTAGACTTGTTGAAATCGGATCCCTTGGGAAAGGTCCACGGGGAAAAGGGCAAAGATCAAAGCAGTGTGAAGAAAAACGTCTCTTGTGAGCAGTGTTCAAAACTGGGTGTTTTTTTTCTTGCCGAACTTTGGGTGTTTGGTTTGTTTGAATTTCTGCCGTAATGTTTTGAATAAGATTTACATGGATCTTATAAACATGAGGGATTGTTGCTTACACCATGTTGCTATATTACATTCCTAAGTTTTTCCATGTAAAAATGCACCGTGAAAAGATTCCTGGGGTACCCAAAAGGAAACAATGTCTTCGGAACTAGAAATAGTAAGAGATTTCAAGATTCTAATCATCAACAATAAAATATGTATGAACAAATCATGTACCATACATCAATCAAAATGATCAAACATAGAAACCGTAAATCCATCCCTATGAAAGAAAGGGAAGTTTTGACACTGCTCATGTACCTGTTAAATCGGTCTTAATTGGGCTTTGCATCTGACTCATCCTGGCTAGCTATTCCACTGCATGAAGGGATGTGACAACAGAGTTCGATCTATTTTTGTTCAGTTCTTTCAATATGTAACATTTGATACGCCCAAGTGTAAGATGAACTCCATTGTCAGCTGAAACTGCCTATAAATCATTATGAGTCCATGTATCAGTTTCGGAATTTGAAGGCAATGCTTTCCTGAATTTCTCTTGAGGCGCGCTAGGGCCCGAAGGAAATCTCCCAGAATTTTATTGGACCCTTACTGGGTCTACCATTTAGTACCTACTATCCGGCAATCTAAGATAACAAAAGACAAATCGACCGTTCAAAGAGACATGGTTCCATTGAAGATGAATATTTTCCGGTCATCTTTGTTAGTCTACCGGAAGATTATACAAATATATCAGGAAAAGTCACCACATTTATCCAAGCTCCGCTTCCCATGTTTAGATGTTTGAAACAAAAAAAAAGACACAGCTCAGCCGCTGCCCATGGTTAATCACGTCATTGCGAGATTCGTCTCAGCCATGGAGATGGCAGTCGATCTGCATTGGCATTTCCAAGGTTCGCAGTGAAAACCAATCTTCTGGACTCCCAACAATTCATGTAAAAATCACGTTTAGGATTAGGACATATCGTTATACTATAAACTTATACTTTTTAAATGGATGACTAGAATTTGTTTATATAATATGTTATTCATTTGTTTTTTCAATTCAGGTTTAAGAATCTCAAGAATTTACCCAGAAACATCGACATCGGTACAAACTTCCCAAGAGCTTGCCTGCAGAAACATGGTCACACATGCACCAAAAAGGCTCATGGCAACCAACCCGTTATCCCAAATTTCCTCATCCCCGAAAGATCCTGTATCTAGGAACCAGCTAATTTCTGTATAAACACAAAACCATATAGATATACGGCTCCAAAAAATCTCTGTTGAAGAGTTTTTGACGCTCAAACCTGAGAAAAGACTTTCGGAACAGTTTAGGAGCAGTAGGAAACTTATGATTGGTTGATGGAGATATATTATGATGTCAGGTCAGCTGTTTTTTTTCTACCAAAAAAATGGAATATTCAATCGATTTGTGTAGCAGATAAAATTTCAGAGGTTGGAAAAGGGAACTGGATGTAACTGGAGTTTTCACAGAACCGCGAAGAAACAGTTGTTTCAGACCATCATTTGTGCGAGTAGAAAATTTGCGAGTGACAGTGCAACGGGAGAGGACGGGAGGTGTCTTTGCCAGTTTTGGATCTAAATAAATACAAGCTTCGGATACCTTCTGAAAGGACACGATTTGGGGGGTTTACTTTGGGCATACCCTTTCTCACATCATCAAAGGAAACTAATATTGGAGATACACCCATTTTCCACTTAGGGAGGAAGGGCAATTATTGAAACCAATATTTTTTGAGGAGTTACTTGGAAGGCTTATAAATAAATGTCTAGTTGGCTGCTGCTGGCAAGTTGCAACTGCTGCCTTCAAGATGACCATTTAGAAAAGTGGTCAGATAGAGTCAACATCACGTATCCTTCCAGTAGTCTAAGCTAGCAATGCAAGATCTACCGTTTGTCGATGTTCACATTTATAGCAACAGGCAACAAGGAAGAAGTCTAAAATGTCTAGGATTGTATGGCTGAATGATGACAGATCCTTGTGTCGGGTTTTCCCCCCAAAGTGTTGTTTAAGAGGAGAATTCCAGACTCAAAATGACCTTGTTTGAGGAGTTTGCAGGGTGATGATACCGGATCTTATTATGGCTCAACAATAATACTTGTACATGTAGTACACATACACCCCCGAAAATGAAGGCCTGGTACCCCCAAAAGTGGATGTTTGCAAGATGTGTTTCCTTTCCAAAAGGGTAAGCATCTCAAGTTCCTGCTGCCAATGTGACCATTGTTTGCAACAAGCCAACACGTCGCCAATGTCAGACTCAAGAGAACACCTGGATGTTAGCCTTCATTGATAGTCACATAGGATCAAAGAAATGATCGCGTCTTCTAGATCATCAAGCATCCACACCCAGTTGCTGGTTGAACTGCAATTTGCTGTACAAGTTGTACAAGGTTTTTTTGTTTTAAAGTTTTAAACATTTTTTTGTTCTAGGTGGGGATAGTGCGTGAGAATCCAACACCCCAGAAACATGAACAGAAAGCAACAAAACAACATGTCGACGGTGAATGGTCATTGGCAATGGTGAAGACACCACCTCATGGCTTCAATGGTGCTGTAAAAGTGAAATCTTTGAAATTGAAACAGAACTAGACCGATATTTTCGAGCTAAGAGAGCATTAAGGAGTTACAGGGATGAACCTTGTCCATCCATTTTCACCAAATGTTCAGCTCTTTGGATTAGTCAAGTCAAATAGGCACACACACACACAAAATGGCAGACAAGCAAGAGGGAGAGCTGCCAGAGGAAGAAGGCAACGGAAATAATGTTTGTTGGTTTTTGGTCTCCATTCTTGGAGACATAGAATACTTGTGAACTTAAACCTGGTAATCCAACAAAGACAGAGTTGAAAATTGCCACCCTCAAGGTACCTTTGTGGGTTATTTGCTTTCGGATAGATCTAAAAAAATATCAGAAGGCAGAGGGTAATGACGTTAAACCCACTGTTTACTAGGGAGTACAATAAACATTCATAGGACCACTTATGAAGCAGCCAGTACAATGGAATGTAACAATGGGTTTGAAACACTGCTCAGTTCTTTGATTTTCTATCGTCTAGATAGATCACGATGGCGCTTCTTCTTAAACCAGAAACGCACAAAATCATCAGATTTGAAAGTCGAAAAGCCTGCATTTTTGGTTTGCTACTTGTGGGGTTTTGTGGAATTATATACTTGGATGTTTCTTCACCCTTGTGAAAGGAAAGTCATCGAATTTTAGACTCTTAGCCCATAGCATGTTCCAGGGCTTGGAATTGCGAGATTGAATGAATTCACATTCAATGGAAATAAAGTGCCATTTCCTCCCCGCCAAACACCACGTAGGTAACGGGTTCCTTTACACGATGTGTTTTTTTTGTTGTGAATTTGTTTTTGCAGTACTCACCGTTTATTTTGAGGTTTGTGATTCAGGCCAGCAAAAGATAGAGCAATTGGTTTCTAGCTATGTGTGGTCCTTTAGGAATTGTTGCTGAAGATTATCTAGACCTTGATGCTTCAAGAGAAACACGGCGGAGAGAGCAAAGGGCTTCCATACTTTCTACTTTCTACAATGTGTCTTTTGTCTTAATGAAATCTCTGTAGATATGCATGTATGGATATTAGTATGGAGGTTACCTGTATCTTAGATAGCACTGCGATTTATCTGACCGTTTTTCAACTGTCAGGGTCGAAGCAACCTTCAGCCCTAGCGAATCGGAAGAGGACGACGAAGCAGTGGAGGGTTGATCGGGAACCGCGACCAAACTGCCGAACGAAAACCCTTCAATTTTTGTTGCATGGGAATCTTCCTGGAATTGACCAACAAATTTCAAGGAAATTGGCGGATAAAAATCTACCGTGCCTGAAGCTTTAATTAAACAGTGAGGTTTATTCCTGAAAATCAATATGGTTGGAAGATGAAATGTTCGGGGATTCGGCCTTTTTTTTTGGGGGGGAAGCTTTGGCTGTTAGTTTCAGGGCTCACTCGGATTGCTCCTGTCCTTGGTCGGAACTGGAACTTTTTATCGATGTTCCACCAGGGTTCAAGGTTCAAGATTCATGTGAGCAATGAAAAAAACTTGTTGTTTAGGTTATATGGGGGGGGGTTATTATATCTCATTATAGGAATCCCTATTAAACAGCCACTATAATGCATGGAAAGTAATAAGGTATTTTTTTCGTGGTTCATATATGTGTTGAAGTTCAAGCCTAACCTTATTTTTAACCTACCATACACTTGCTGCGACAAACATGATATGTGTTTCTTGGAATCCTTCATTTGTTTAAACGATTCCTATGCTTATGCATTGCGTTTTCCCCTTGGGAAAATATCTTGGTATGCCCTGTAAAAACAAGCAGGAACAAAAACTCCCAGCATGTATCATGGCAAGAATTCCTGATAAAATCAAGTTTGAACCCTTCTGACTAACCCCTAACAGTGACGCAGGCCCACCAAAAAAGGATGGGTATAGGTAATGATGGATGGGTTAGATCACGTTAAATCCATAGTACATTGAAGGTCGTTTTCCAGGGGTGAACCAGGGGTTCTAGAGTCATGCCCTTGATTTGGTCCTATACAAATCCTAGCTACACATCTTGCTTCATCACGTTTGACTACTGTAAGACACCATGGTAGACAAGAAAAACACCTCTGGACATTTTGGAATGTTACCACAACAAGATCATCAGTTGGGCCCTACGGAAAAGTTTCCGGAAGATGCAATGATACCTTGATACCCCAAGCATGCCAATTATAATTGGGTTCATGGTTATACGGTTCTACGGTAACTTTGGTGCTATAAGATAAGTCTACTTAATGGAAGAGTTGTCCATGAAATTTGAGTGGAACTCACATTAAACCAAACCATGAATATTGGTTGGTACTACTGTTGATGGAAGAAATCCTGCACCAATTAATATGATAAGTATACCATGATTTACAGGGTTTTATACATCCCCGGTGGTGCAGGATTTCACCCATCAACAGTAGTACCAGTATGATCATCAGTTTCTGCGAGAACCGGGGAAATGATTGAAGGCATGTTGTTTCCGTTGATGTGGGTCAATTGTAATAACCCTAATCAACCTCATTTGATAACGACTCCAGCATGAGGTGAAGTTCACATCTGAAATGATTTATCCATTATGTCTTCGTGAAACTTTGAATTGAACATCTTGCATTTTTTGCCGATATCATTGTTTGAAACATTTTTCTAAAAAAACTCGAACCATGCATCATAAAGCCTTTCCAGACAGAACGAAGTGTTACTGTGCAGGTTCAACCCATACATGGGTTAAACATCGAGACATCACCCCTTTTGGGGCTTCATATGATGGTTGGTACTCACGGGACATTCATTGAAGGGGCACGCTTTCGAAACATACCTACTCACTGGACACGTAAAAGACGTACTTAAAAAAGTGTTTAGGGATGAAGTATTTGGGATGTCCTTTCAAAGTTAGTTATAATAATTACGTACATGTTTTATTTATTTTTATTTAGTCAATGAAGTTAAGTTATATGACATAAATATATATATATATATGTATATATTTTATATACTATATACATCATATATCCTGCTTCTTAACTATTGATGATTGCAAATCATCCTTTGAATTGACAACAAGACCTCAGCAATCTCCCAATCTTTCAAAGCCAGGCCCTTAGATGGAAAGCATGCGTCCAGTGCGCGGCATGGGATTACCTGGGACGAGGTGGATATGGATGAAGCGGACTGGAAGTGACCATTTTCAGGTACTATTTTTGGGGCGGATTGGATGCCTAATTTGTAGGCATACCGATATGTAAGCCATGTATATATTACTTCATATTACTCATTGTACTGCGAGATTGCCGTTCTTTTTACAAACGCTACTTGCTATAATCATTCATCTATTATAGGGTTCCTTCAAGCATGGTGTTTTTTTTCAATGATTCTAAAAAGTACCTCCAATTTGTATAGAACTAGGAGAATGCAACAAGACACTCCCAATCCCAAAATGTAATCATAGTTCTTCTGTCAATACCTGGACCAGGAAAAATGTGTAACACCTCATTTGTTCGCTTGCAAAAACATCCATGTCCGGTGGTATATTAACATAGCATCACCCAGAAGGAATGGTCTGTTGAACATGTTGAAGGATCTGTAAGTTAGATACACTAAGACACTAAGTTTTTGACATGACAACAAGTGAACACACTTCGAACATGTGTATATAAAATTTTATGGAATCACTTGTGATGCCTTCAACTACCAAAAGTGGAGGTAAAGACGGAGATCCATACTGAAATGTTGGGATATAGATGATATAGATGAACTCTTTCACATCCTTTCACCCCGTTCATTTCAGGCCAACTTAGCCGAACATGATAAAGAAAGGGGAACCAGGCATGGGAGGCTGTTTGTGGAAGACCTAGAGGAGTTATAAACTATCCACAAACAATTAAACAATTGACATGAAGTACTTTCAGAGAGATCAGCAGAAGATTTAGCACTTGTTTCATTTTATAGGCTTTGAAGTAATTGCTTTTACTATAGACAATCATTTCATTTACTGTGTTTTTTCGATTTCAATATAATATGCGTGTTCATGGACTTCACATCTCTGCATGTCTACTTAAATCAAGAGAGGTGTGGCTCAAAACGATCGAACCGGAAGATGGATTTTTGGCAGAAACATTGACCAGATTTGATTATGTGATCTTTTGATATCTTTTGTGTGTTCTATTTTTGAGCTGTTGTTGAATGAGTGACTCCACCCAAAGCTGACTTTGAAATGTCGTGGTCCCCTTTTCTAGAAAAAACAATTGACTTAGAGGAGACAATGACAAGCCTGCATTTGTCCTAGTTCTTCTTAAAGCAGGTTTGATAGGCTTCCATTGAACTACTCTGTTCACAGGTTGATGGCCGAGCAGATTGCTTAGATGGTGAGTGTCAACATGAAACCTGAATTTGAATCCTTGGAAATAAGATGTCTTCATGGGAAGCATGGAAGTCAAAGATGAGTTGTTACCCATAATAATAGGACGTTCCCTTGCAAAAAGTGCGGGTTATCTTCCAGCCGATGATAGATGACATGGGTTATGCTCAAGGCAAAGACGGGCCGCAACGGCCAAATTTGCATGAAGATTTGCGTTGGGCAATCAAAACCCCAAAATGCAGTACTGATCAGTACTGTAGGTTTTATTTATCAAGATCACTCCATGGTTTCCTCACACCACGGCTAAACTAAGCCACAGTTGCACCAAAAAATGATAATATATTGCATTTATGCAATCTTGTTTTGGGGTTGATCCAGCTTCTGTTTATGCTTCTCTTGGAAATGCCACCCGTTAGGCGTAAAATCGATGAGCCCAAAACGCCTTGGGCAAACAGCCCAGTATCCTCTGAAGATGAGGTCCCCTGGAAAAAGGGATGGCACGGAATTATAGCCGCGAAAGTCGGTGGTCAATTGAAAGGGCCCAGGCGGCCCAGGGCACTGTTGAATGCGAAGCGACGGTTTCATGCTGGTGACTCTTGTAAAAGTTTACCAAGTCGAACTGTTCGGCCCATACGGCCCATACATGAATCATCGCTTGCAGAAAATGGAATTCGAGTGAACCTCCAAAAACACCAACTATGTATAATAGCAAAACAGACAACTGATCCCGGAAGATCGCCGAATTTGTCAATAGTTTACAAGCAATAATCAATATACAGTATTTATAGTATATACATATTTCATTGTACCATCCACTGTTCTAAATATACTCCCGAATGATCTGTCATACCTTTTGGCTCTGGGCTGTTGTCGTATGAATGTTTTTCCAAAAAAAGTACAACAAGAAGCCACTAGACTCTGGGAACCCTTCATTTTGAGACATTTACATATTTTTTCCGGAGTCTCTTATCCTACAAACATAAAAACATCAAAACTCCGAAGCTTTGATTAATTCTGATTCATGACCCCCCATCTGGATCTGGGGGTTCAGAATTCGAGAAAGCATTTGAAACGAACGCCTACAGAAGGGGTCCCTACTTGGAGGATCATCCCAGTTAGTAAGTGGTTAGAGACCCGATTTATAAGCCATGAAAAGGCCATTTGGAAGGGGAACAGGCCTACTTGGGGGACTTACTAGCCATGGTATCAACCTCTTACTAACTGCGATGCCCTGTGGGGTGGGTGGGGTGGGGTGGGGATGGTAGCGTTCTGTTAACTTACACATGGTTGGTGTGACAAAAAGAACACGTCCCACTGTGCTGTTACTTGTTCACGGTATGAAAACATGTCAGATTCAATTAGTTTCAGATTCAGAAAACCCCAAAAACCAGTTTTGCCTAGGCGATATGCCCGGTTTTCAACTTCTGCTTGTAAATCAAGGGTTAAACTAAACAACGAAAAAATTGCATGGAACCAATTCCCATTGGCATAAGCACAAAAAACATCATCCATGATACACCCTTGATCACAAAAAAACCCACGGCCATCTAAAGGCCGTGTTCCTAGTAGTTACCCCAAATCATCAGTGGGGTCATTGGAACCTTGGAACGTTAACTCCATTGGCTCATAGCACCGTGAGCAAAAGAAACATGGCAAATCGGACTGATGCCATCGAAACCCACATGAAACAAACTTAAATGATGTCACCCCAAAAGATAGTTGAATTTAGTTTCGGAATTTCACAAACAATTCGATGTTGGTGAAATTTGATCAAACTGTATTTGGATGATTGAAGGTACAATTGGTGGAAATCCAGCTATATAATGAGTATAATGTGGTTGTTTCCCCTCACTTAGGATGGTGGTAGTTATGCGTATATATATATATATATGTAAATATACACATCCCAGCTAGTTACAACCAAGTTTTCCACTCAAGCCGCCATGACTTTCCAAATCTTTCTTGCTCAGGGTCCACCAAGCAAGGCATCCAAGGCAGCCTTTTTTGAGGATTGAATCGGTCTGTGCGTATATTTTTTGAAGGGGCGCCGTGAAAAAAATATAATTTGGGTTGTCTCTTTCCCAGTAATAGTGGCAAAGAGAGGTTTCTATATACAGTTTACTGTTTGGGCATCTGAGGGATGCCCTATTAAAACTGTAGATTTTTTTTTTGGCATTTCGGTCTCACTTTTAACCTTTACCTGGTCAAGGGATCACAACATATAACCACCAGTGCCTCTTAGGAAAGTCGTTTAAAAGATTTTAAGAAAACTGCCAGATTTGTTCAAATCAAAGAGTTTTTCTTATGATAAGATTACCATTTTGGTGGTTGCAATTGCTGTTCCATTTCAGTGCTGGGTATATCAGCCAGGTCGAGGCCAATGGAAGCAATGGTGGCATCAGTGCTGCAGCGTGCGGCATGCCCAGCTGGTTGGGAGGAAATGAATCCCCAAATGAGATTGGCAAATATATAGATTGATTACTAAATTACACTCCGGTAATCTAACATAGCAATGGAAAATGAACCCTTTGAAGATGTAATTTCCTGTTGAACATAGGGACATTCCATTGCTATGATAGTATACAAGAGGGTATCTACCCTGTATGGTCATTGTAGTGAAATCTATCCTCCAGAGTGGAAGTCAAGTCAAGAGACATGTGATGATCGATTTTAATCCAAATAAAGCATCATTTATGGACTTTTTGGTTTTAGTATAATATATTGGTTTGCCTTTGCGTGTTTTCTATGTGTCTAATTGTCTATCGGTCAATATATGTATTAAATAATCAGACAGTAAATCAGTAAGCCGATCAATCAATCAATCAATCAATCAATCAATCAATCAATCAATCAATCAATCAATCAATCAATGAATCAATCAATCAATCAATCAATCAATCAATCAATCAATCAATCAATCAATCAATCAATCAATCAATCAATCAATCAATCAGTCTGTAAATCAAGCAGTAAGTCAATCAATCAGTCAGTCAGTCAATCAATCTATCAACCTGTCAGTGTATCTATCCATCTTTCCATCAACCTATGTATTTTATCCTTCTATCTAATTGTTTTCGAAGAAAAAACGCAACGTCCGTAGAATCGGCAAACAAAATCGGGTCGAAACGATTTTCCACGATCGCCCACCGAGGCTTTCAGCACATTTGGCAAAGCTCCAAGAGGCTGAGGCTGCCGGCGGAGTCGGCGGGTGAAACCTGGTGATTCCAACGTACATGGCACAGTCCTTAAAAGGTACGTTAGTACAGGGCCTTATATAACCCAATACATGGTGTGCCTGTGCCATCTACTTTTACCCTGGTGTACTTGGATATTTTGTTTTTTTCTGAAAAAGACCCTAGTTATTTAATAGGGAGGTGCTGAAGCAAGATTTTTGATTGAACATTTTTTTGGGTTTTTTGAGGGACATGCGTGAATGTTTTGGGAACATTAAACAGACAATAGAGAAAAGGTCCATCGCACAAATTAGCATAGTGGACCCCTCAAAATGACATGATAAAGCGTACATGACCGTGGATTTACCCCAATGGTTTTGAGGGCTAACCACTATTTTGGAGGACCTGTAGGAAATTGTTTTTTGTGGATTTGCATTATCATCATCTTGAGAAAACGCTAAGTTTTACTCTAGCCAACCTCTATTTGAAAACTCCTGGACCAAGGCAAAACCTCAGGAGACAGCACTGTGTTTTTTTCGGAACCGCGGACTGGCAAGAAAACATTTTTGATTGAAAAAATCATAGACCAACAAACTTAGTACTTTTGTAGCCAATTCATATTTGCAGAGTATTTTTTTTTGTTAAAGTGGTTATGGCTCAAAAGTATCAAATCCACCGAAATCATTTAGATGTTCATTTGCAACGAGAATCTACAGATCCGTAGGGTTTTCCTTAAAAACAACAACGATTTTTTTGGGGGCCTTCAACCGCAGAAACTACGAAGGCTTAACGTAAGTTAATACCCGTTGCTAACCAGGCCAGCACCTCTATGCAGGGAGATGGCCATGACACCAGGCAGGATTGACAGTAGACCATTGAGCCAAGGGGAAACAGAATAAGGTTGATAGGATTTAGTGTACATGTTTTTTTTGGGGGGAAAGAAAAAATCAAAGTTCATATTTTAAATGTATCAGACCTGACACATGTTGTAGTTTTGTTTGTTGGTATTTTGACGATCCTTGGGGGTGTTGAACTAAATCAGGGAACTTGCAACAAGACACGACAACATGTAGGTACGTTCAAGGACACTAACCAGTTTTAGGGATGTTTCTCAGTGAATTCTATCTCGTGGTGGGATTTTCTGCATCAGTCAGCCTTTCAGAAGATCAGAAATTTGACGGGTACCAAATGTCAGTTGATTCATCCCACATGATACAACTGATAACGCGACGATTCTTTACTGAACATAGACAGGCAATATAATAAAGGCCCTTGCGATCTTTGTTAAATCACATTCCTAGACATCGAAATATTTTGTGAAGAGATCTCTGGGTGCAAAAAGTCATGTCTCCAAGCAACCTGACGTACGTTATGTAGGTATGACTGGATGTCACCAGTGACTTGGGTTTTCTTTAACTTGAAAGGCCCAAGGTCCCAACCCCCATGCAAGCCATGATTCGAATATTGGCAAACTCAGATGTATACCGCAACTTTGACAAGAGATAAGCACGACATGGAGATATTGTATGATATACGTATAAATACTTGTGCCTTTTGAAAGGTTGCTTTACAGAGATTTACCTACTTGAAATAGATGCTTATTGCTTTTTGTTTCTATTCGAGGTACTTAACACAAGGGTAAGTAAGTGACCATATACTTACACCAACCAAACAGCAGCTCAAGGGCACCAACAACGCCATCAGTTCGATGGGCAGATGCAGGACACTGGTGTCATGGGTGTCGCTTTGCTTCCAACAAGATGGCGTTTTTGCAGCGGGAGGGGTGATGTACTTGCCAAAATTCCTGGCTAACTATTTCGAATCTCCAAAATTGAAATGCGTTTTTTAGGCACCTGGTTTTTTATGTGCAAATTTAGATCTCTACCTGCTTATGCTATGTTTGGGCCAACAAATAGAGCTCTTGTGAATGTGAAGAACTTTCATCAGCTGGCTAGCTGAACTGGAAGCCAAGATTCCTGATTCCTGGCACAGATTCCTGGCTACTTGCTTTATTGCCGAATATTCCTGTACCGTGTTCAGTCCCAGATGAATGCATGCTGTACCTCTTCATTTTTCAATGATATACACCTGGACACAACTACATAAAATAATGATGCATAATTGTCAAACCCCTTCAAACATATTATTTCAGACATCAGCCAATATCAATATCATTTCAACCTTGAAACAAGACTTTGAACATGTGCTTGTGGTGGTTGTTGTTGCATCGCTTCCCATGCGCTAAACGGGTCAATTTGGTTTGGCCAGGACCTGCGAAGGTTTCCTCTGCTGCTTTCAGAGTTGCTCAGCTGAGAAAGTGATGCCAGGGACATTTGGACTTGTATGTCATGGAAACGCGCAAAAATCTTGGTGCCTGATCTCAACCCTTAGGTAAATTGTTGTGACTGAATCTGCTGTTTTTGCGTTTTACTGTATGTTTTCAATTTTCAGTGCATCTCATACATATCTACTCGTAATATCAATTTATGGGAAACTTCCATCCCGTCGTTGCAAACGAGCTTTTTCTCGAATATTGGTGGAATCATCAAGAAACGCTGTGTTTCGGCAGAAAAAGTGATACTGAAAGGTCCAACTAACCAATCTGGGGGTTGAGAATGATAGAGTTTGTTCAATAAAGGTGTTATTCCGAAGCTGATGAGTTTGTGTGTGTGTGTGTGTGTGTGTTGGCAGTGTTGGCATTACAAGCATGTAAATTGGAAAACCCTGCAGGAGTGCAGAAAGAATCAGGTTAATCCTCAAAAGCCCAGACAGTTTGTTTTTTTTCTCCACTCGTAAAGTTAACATAGTAGGCTGGAAAGCAAATCATGAAGATGTATGACTCCTATTGAAACTGGAGATGTTCTACATCCCAGCCATCTTAGTTTACTCCCCCAAAAGTTTAACATGAAAATGATGGTCTCCAACAAAAACTTCCTTTTCTGAGGATGTTTTTTTTTCAGTGTTCCATGTGGGTGTTTCCAAGAATAGGGGTACCCCAAAATGGATGGTTTATAATGGAAAACCCTATTAGAATGGATGATTTGGGGGTACCTCTATTTTTGGAAACATCCATGTTCAATTTCGGTGGTGTACCCATCGTGTGATGCCAGTATACCTGACGGCGATCTGAGGCCAGACGTGCCGCACACTACGATGAGTTCCGGCAGTTGCAGGTTTTTCGACTGAAGATGTGTATACCATATTTACCTACATTTACCATAAAAATCAACCCAATGTAGGTAAATATGCGATACATGGATTGTATGGGTCACTAAAACTCATGTTTTTTTTTGGGTGGGTCATACAACATAGTAAATTCTAGCCTTAGGTTCGATAAGGATCCCACTGTCAACCAGTAATGAATTTTTTGAACAGTTTTCCTTGTTGCTCAAATGTTAGCCAATTTTTCCAGAGGTGTATTTCTTATGAAAGTTTTGATGTATTCTGCTAGACATGTGATACGTCGTTCCAAGGGATTCATGATGATTCATGATTTGGGATGCCTATACGTAAGATATGGTATATCTAAAGATTTGAAGCTCTTGCTGCTATCCAGTTTTTATAACCTTTCTATATACCTTGCTCGAATGGCATTGCCACAAGCCGCTTATCCGAGATATCTACAACAAAGACGATGAGCAATTTTTGGATCCTGCAGCATTTAAACGTTTGGTAAAACATCAAGTGACACATCCTGAGTCCAAAAAAAGCGTCGGCCTGTTGATAACCTTTGCCAAATTATCGTGATGGTTGCCAACTTCTACTGTTGTTTTTTTGTTCCTACAAGTACCCCTGGCAGCAACGGAGCTTTCTCATGAAAAATCCATCCAAGGTTTCAAGGATGCCATGTGTTTTGCTTTTGCGAAACCCATCTGCGATGTTATTTTATGTATCGTCAAGTTCTTTCACCTCAATCGATGAAAATCACGTAGACGCGGGATGACCGAAGTACTGACTGTTTGGCCAGTCTTTCAATGCAATTTTCTGCCACGCGGCGAGCCAGGCCTTTCGCAAGAACAGAGCGGAGGACAGTGACGGGTCCAATTCCCCTGCGTGATGTGACGTCAATGGCGACCAAAACACGGGATCGATGACAGCGCGTGATAGCGGCTTGGGGGATTGTTATTTGGGGAAACTACCAACCAATGAGTTTCTCTCAAACAGCGGCCATGAGTACAGTCAGGGCTCTTGAAGCATATAACCCATACCATCCAAATATGGTATATTTATCTACGTCTGGTTGATTTCTATGGTAATTGTAGGTATATTATATATACATGTATATATATCATCCATGGTTCCTATGGGGTTAAGCATATCATAAAAAATCTCTAAAGTCAATGATCTCCTGGTGTTCTGGCCTTTCGGAAGTCTTCACCCCAGAACTGATCATGTTATCTCAGCAGGAAAGGTGTATACACCATCAGACTTCCCCCAGTGTCGTATGGTGTGCCGGGGCTATCCAGTTCTGGATGGTGTTTTGTGGTACTGAAGGACCTTTCCAGTATCAACTTACACGAATATTACAGATGCTGCCAACAACTAGGTCTAGGTGGTGGTTTCAACCATTCGTAACCATTATGTCATTATGCATTTTTGTACCCACATTCCTGGAATATTCCCACGTTGATAGATATTTTTGCATTTTAACCTTTTCAAAACGGAACCTTGAGAAAGGAGACTCTCAAACGTTGCTGTTCTTTAGATCGCTTGCCAAACATGTGCCGAAAACTTGTGCCGCGCCGCAGCTTACAAGATCTTGATTCTTCAACGTACAGATTACCACGCTCCATGCCCATGATGAATCTGCATGGATTGTACCTCGCCCACACACTCACACGCACACACAGAGACTTCAAGACTCAAAACATCAATAGGCTCACAGTTTTTTGTAGCCAGGAGCAATATCATGAGAAACAGGAAACAGCAGTTGTTTGCAAGGTTGATACACTGGGAGGCCTGATGTAGGAGGTGGAGGCAATCAAAGTCTGTGTGTACTAGACACCGGTGTGGTGCATGTTGACATTTGCAATCTTTGCAAGGTTGATACACAACAAGAAAGTAACATGCCAAAGCGCGGACTTTGTAGAAATTTTGAGTTGTCCACTTGGTACGATGGGCAACTCTGATAGTCACGCAGCCTTTGCCGATGGCGTCAGGTGAGATTGTTGATGGGTGAGCGTTGTCAGGAAACAAGCTACAGATGACTAAAACACGGGTGATGCAGTTTTTGCACAGGCTCATCAGGCTATACCTATACCTCAGCAATGGCAAAGTTGTATCTAATTTACACGATTTATTTACACATATAATTCGCACCTATTGCACTTGACCATGTATAGATTTATATAATTCTATAGGACAAACACAGCACAGGCTATCCATTTGCATACACTGAAGTCATCACGTGTCATCCCCCCTCGATTCGAATGGTGGTTTAATAGCACACTTGGCTCAACAAACATCGCTCAGGAATTATGGGATTTCATCATCTCGATTCCGGGGATGTTGATCCATCATGGGGCCAGGTCTGGAGATTTTGTTTACCCCCAATAACCATATATTAGACCAATGAGGAGATTTTCACCTTAAAGAACATGTAGACCAATTTGCAAAAACTCATTCAGCCCAGTGGCTAGGGCTGGAATTTTTTTTGGGCGATTTATTGGATTTTAGATAGGAAAAGTCTGTATTTAGGAAACACCAATAAATCTTGAACTTTGATTTCAATGGCCCTTTGTGTTGCATGTTGGTAGGGAAATCCCTACAAACCTTTTATTTGCCACAGTTACTGGGTTGGGAGTAGATTCATAAATAGGTAACCTGATGTGGAGCTAAGGATGTACATGGGGTCCCGCGATTTGGAGAAGCAACAAAAATCCGAAAAATCACTTGGTAGGCAGGAACAACTACCCGTAGTACAATCGATAAACTGATTGTGTATAGGTCAGTTGTTGAGTGCAATACTTGGGAAATATCCACATTTGAAGAACCAATCGGGTCGGAAGAGATTTCATTGGGAAAGTGGAGGGTTTCGGCATGTCGAGCTATGCATACAAAAACGTCCACCTTTGGTTAATGCTTTGGGTGAATTAGGTTAGGGACTACATACCAATCTCTGCAAGCTAGGCAACATTATTATACATCTATAGATATGATATGGTGAGTTTATAATCTATAGTTGCATGTATAATCTATAGTTGCATATATACATATACACATGCGGCGGATTAAATTATCGATTTTGGGAATCGCTATATATGGTCAAACATTTGTCCACTGTGCCTGTAGGCGCCTGGTCGATGAAGATGTGGATGAAACTGACACTGCGTTTGGGGGTCTTAGCTGCTGGGCCTTTCTGACACATAGGAAATCCTATAGAACATGGGGAAATGCTACAGAAATCCGGCAAAATTTCCCCCCAGCTTTTCAATATGATATTTTCATATATTTTCCAATATTTTCCAATATTCCCTTTACATATCGATCAACTGTTTTTTTGTAAGCTGGATTTTTGAAGCAACCAATTGGAGTCTTCAAAAATCAGTTGCCAAGGTCGTAAGCCAAAATAGCTCGAAGTTCATGGAATTTCACCTTCATCTTTCAGGGGTCATGAAATTATTAATCCTCATTTTGGGGGAATCAAACAAACAGTACAGATCGAAAAATTATGGCAGTTTTGAGGGGATTTCCCTTATAGCAATACATTATTTGCTGGTTGGTGGTTTCCAACATTTTTTATTTTCAACCCCTACTTGGGGAAATGATCCAATTTGACTAATATTTTTCAGATTAGGTTGAAACCACCAACCAGATACATTATTTGGGTTGGTAATATAATTGCCCCCTGTCCTTTGAGGTTTTGGTCTTCCATCTTCACTGCACCTTTGTCGGTGGAGGACTTTTTTTCTGTCGCTGCTCTGGAGCTGGTTGTTCCGTTTCACAAAGTTAGGGCGCTGACAAATCCACAAATTTTCCACTTGTAATGGTGGTGTGACATGTTGTTCTTATGCAATATGTTACTATGTTCTGTTACGTGTGATTTTCATTGAAGAACTCACCACAAGGAACTGGTCAAGCGTCAAAGACTTCAGGGAATTACATTTTGATCATTTTCCTTGTAGGAAACGATCTGTATACCTGGAACCCAAATGATACTTGTTTTGGTTCGAAAAGCCTTGTTCCGAGGGGTTGACCTTCAAAAATAGAGTTCATTTGGGTTCCAGGAAATGCACATGTCACATATACACTTACACTTTTTCCAACATTTGAGAAACTCCATTCCTTTAAAGTAGATTTTTGTGTTACTCTTTCTGGTCTGTTTCAAGGCTTGGAGTGTGGAGAATCGAGGCAGCAAAAAGCATCCAAGCCCTTGAATGGTCACACGACCCAAGAGGGCCAAATATGAAGTGACCACCTTGGTCTGTTGAAGACAAGCTGTACCAATTCAAGGCTCTACATTTTCTACTGTACTTTTTTTTTTGCTGGGGGATGCAGCTCGATTCTGATGATTGGGGTTCCTTCAACTGGTAAATCATGAAAGACTAGCTCCAGGTGTGATGGTTTCACTTCTTTAATTTTGATATCATTTTAATCCCGACTTGGGGAAATGATCCGATCTGACCTAAATGTGTTTCTTTCATTCTTGTGTGGTTCGAACCACCAACTAGAGAAGAGAATTCACCATCTCAACTGGTTTCACCCCTGTTTGGTCCATCTTTTCGTAGGACATCTTTGAGGTCATCAGCCCCACGGCAGTGAGGAATCTATGTAAAAGGCGGCAAACCCGGTGTTATCACCGATGGAGGATGGAAATGTGTATTATGAAATACTGTGGATTTGGTAATATGAAATTATGGATTCGGTTCATGCTTAGGTTCATAGGTTCATGTTTTGTATTCTAACCACAGGTGATGGTTTCACACAAGTTTGTTTTGTTATATAAAAGTTTGCATTTCCAAGAGAGTTTGCTTTATGTCCCATTTTTTTTGAATGGGGGTGTTTTACACATCACCCAAAACGGAGCAAAATTGATGGTAATCTACCTGTTTCTTTTGTGACAAGCCTGTCCAAACTTGGGGAAGATTGGAGACCATGTGCTGATGAAATTCCTATAAGAAAAAACAACAGTCCATCAGTTGTGTTTGGTATCAAAACTTTATACTTGCGTAACACCATTGAAAGATATTGAAAGTACATATAAGTTATTACATATATGTATATATATATATATGTTGTTGTTTCTTGATTCTTGATACAAATTGATCATCAAACTTGCATCAACAGGGTTCGGTGAAGTTTGCCACATCTTTTTTTGTTAGAGATACCTATCCGAAACTTCCCTGTTCTAACGGGTGATGTTGGGAGGAAGCTAGGAGAGGTGGGGAAAAAAACTCCATTAATAAGATTGCATCTCTCGGATACATGGCAGATGTGAAAGGGAACACAGTCATAATGATATTTTATGATAATGATGATATATATATATACATTTACATTGTACATATATACATTATAATGTACATTGTATATGATCTATATTGTCCCCCAGATCAATACTACCTACAAGTAGGTGCTGAATTCAATATTTGAACATGTGTTGTGTTCACCTTGGACATGGGGAAGATACAACCGATTTGCGGCATCGTGACAGTGCATTTGACGGTAAACCCCTGCAGGAATGGGTTCTTCATCCTATTTTGAGGATAGTTTGACGAGATTAAATCGACTGTGTTCAGGTTGTTGCGCATTCAGGGTTTCCAATCAACGGGGTCTTATCAACCTAGTTGATCAACTGGGAATTAACATGGTAACAGCACTGTGAGATGTGCATCCAACTAATGATGCCACCATGTTGCCTCAGTTTTACACGCGAACACAACTTCACCTGGTGCAGTGGTGGTTTGTGCATGGAGGAATCTGTCCAACTTGGACGTGTTTCAGTATGCAGAGCATATTATCAAATGCTCTTTCTTCTGGCAGGCCGAGAAATCTACAGGCCTCCGACCTGTTCTTAGTTTGGTCGAAGACGCCTTAGAGATGTTAAGATGTGTAATGTATGAAACTGCATTGGGGGTGGACAATCACATCTCCTTAAACACTATGCCCAGATTATATTTTGGAAGGATTAGTAAAAAATGGAAAGTCTCAAGACTCTGAGCCAAAATCTTCGAACAAAAACACTGTTTGAGAAGATAGAGAAGATATTGTTCCAAAAGATTGGATGGATGTAGCCATCCAAACTCAAAAGATAGTGTATTTGGAGGATTTAGGATTTCAGATTCAAGCCTGCCAGAAGTATGATGCCGCTTTTCACTTGCTTGTATCATTGATGTTGGGAGTACAAGCGGACAAATTTTTGCTGGTTACATACTCTAAACTACCCTCCACCAGAAGCATGGGTTTTATAAGACATCATCAAGGGACAAACTGGTGGTCAAGAAGCCTTAATACCCATATTTTTTCTCACAGCTTAAGGGGGGTGTCAGTGTAGTTTTGATGGAAGGGTGTTTGTAGTTTGGAGGACCGTGATTTTGTTGTGCGCAACTAAGTCCAGGGGGATCTGTCGCTTGATCTTGCACTTACTGTGGCTTGACATATCCTGGACCACTCCTGGAATTATCGTAGAATAGAAAAAGGTAAGGCTGCAAATATCTATAGAAACGTTCAGGCAAAGTGGTTGCTCCAGGAATGTTGTTTGGTGAGTTGTTGGTGTCCACGGCGTCGCACGCCGTTTTTGGTCTCACAGTCTTTGGGCTCACTGGACGACGATTTTCAGAACACACCCCGCCGGCCTCGAAAGCTGTGGGCGGACGCTGGTGGGGTGCCTCGGGGATGTGAGAAACCTGAGATGGACTTAAGAACAAAAACACCTTTTTTTCGTTGGCACCTAGGTCTCATATTGCTGTTGGAACTGATGATTTAGTGACAAGTTGGACATCTCCTTACTGTGATGATGGAGGATTTTACAGTAGTTTTTAACTTTTGAGAAGTTGGTTATATTGCCAATATGCACCATGAAGCTTAAAACCAGGACATTTAGCAATTTCTTGAAACATCGATCCGTGGTTTCAAAGATGACAGCTTGCTTTCGTTTGAGATTTCTGGAGTGGGGGAATCCAAAATCCTCATGGTAGTGGAGCAATTTGGAACAAGATATTTTCACCATGATTCAGCTAGAATTCTTTTCAGACTTTTTCAGATATGTTGGAGGAGCTACACGCCCTGTTGATAAACATGAAAACATGTTGTATATAAACCTCCCCCAACAACCATGATACTGTTTTTTTTTCCGATGTTGGTTTTGACATGTTTTGACCCTAAGGAGGGCTACGTTTTTTTTTGATTCGAATTGGTTGGGTGCCTCACAGGTTTCCTGGAAGGTTTGATGGCTCCCTGAAGCAACCTTCCCAGTTCAGCATTTTGCAGGTCTGGGCGTCTGGATTATGGAGGTTCCCGGCCTCGCGGTTGGGGGAGCCTGGCTGATCTGGCTGGGTTGGGGGGGTTTTCGGGAATGGGTAGCCTCCCTTGAAACGAAGACATTTCGCCCACTGGAAATGAATGGGTTGGAATGATCCAATTTCCTTTGACCAAAGCTTACTTTTTTATTTTTAGGGGCGATTGATGGGGCTATGATGTCAGTTTGAGGGTGTGTTTTGTTTTTGGTGAATCGATTCCCCTCCCATTTGTGGGCCGATTTTTTTGTTTTTTTAAAGGAATATGATTCACCTTTAAGCGAAATGGCTTTCTTTGGCTATTTTGTTCCATTGAATCTGTTTCCCAGATACTCAATGATGGTATATTTACTTACATTTACCATAAAGATAGACAAACGTAGATAGATATACCATAGATTGAGCATCTGGGTTTTGAACAAAATCACAACACCGAGAGAAGGCGTTTTTGTTTGGTTCACATAAGTGGTGCGTGCTGAAATCCCTTTCCAGAATTTTAACCCTTCCCACATAGTCCTATGTAGTTGATATCATACTGCCTAAGATGCGTACCCTGAACCTCTAAGTAGGAACTTCTTTGCCAATGCACCAGGTATTTTTTGGTTCAACCCAGTTTGATCCTTTCCTTGCCGAAAGAAGACGACGCAAAAGTTTCAACCTTCAAACGTCGCACCTAAGCGACCTGCATGGCTCCAAAGGATTTGGCGTGCCCTTGGCAGCCTCATGTTCGACCTCGGGACTGGAATTCGGAAGTGGATGGGATGGGGGGGTTCCAAGTAACAAAAGGGATCTGGGTTAGGACTCTCTTCACAATGCTTGGGTCAAATTCTTTGCAAAAGTAATCCCACCACCGAATTTCAAGGAGATTTGGACTCTTCCGACGATTTATGAAGCTTGTGGATTTTCAAAAATGGTGTGCTGCCATTGTGTTGGTGCTGCTGAAGCTGTTGGATTTCTATATGTGAGGAGGATCTAAAATAGTGATACTGAGGACCATTGAGGATATAACTGGATGTAAATATCCAAGGGTCCAACCTGGAGCACATATATGGATTTTATATTTATTATCGAACATGTATATCTATAGTCTATAGATGATTTTTTGATTCATATGTATATAATATTTATATATATACATGAAATATTTAGATACATACATGTATTTATGTATGGATGTTTGGATGTATATATGTACTATCTTACACTATTTATTTATTTATTAAATGAATAAATAAATAGTGTTAGATAGTACATATACATTTATTTATTTATTCATTTATTTATTTATTTATTCATGTATTTATTTGGAGTCTAAGTTCCATGCACTTCACCTGAAGAGTATGCTACTTGGTGCTACATTATTCCACACTCAGCCACCAAGAGCTCCACAGGACTTGGCATCCCATTGGTCGCAAGTCACTCCTTTTGCTGCGCAACGGGTCTGGGAGACTCAGGGAGAGGTCACCGGGCACCGGTAGAAGCAGCATGACATGTAGGGATACCTTTGGAATTTGATAGGAATTTCACAAGGACCTTGATTTTTTGGGTGAAAATCTTTGAGATGCTATGAAATGGAACCTCAAGAGATAAACCTAGGCTACACTCTTCAAAGGAAGCGTTTTTTACGGGAAGATGGCGGCTTGCAACTGTTTTTTCAGCGACCTCAGGATGATGTCCCGAGCTTGACAAATCATGGCACATTTGAAGGCGTGGCTTAAAACAAAAAAACACAGGGGATGTGTATGAGATTTTGAATATGATTCACTTACTCTCCTGGGAACTAATATACACATATATGTATATATATATATACACATTTATATATACATATACATCCTCTCCCAAAGGTACTTTTGAGTCGATGATTTTGCTTTCCCAAGGTGGGATATGTTAGTTTATTTGGGAGGGCAATCTTTCTTGAAATTCACCTTGGGTTGCTTGGTTTTTGGCGGTTGGCGCCCTGGAGATTTAGGCAAAGGGCAATCGTGCAGAGCGAAGGTTAATAGTAGCCCAAAGAATTGATAGTCCTGGTGGTCTTAGGGTATTGTGGCTGGGGTATTCCTCCTAACTTGTACGAATCTTCTCCAGGGACATGACACCCAGCTCTCAAAACGTGCGTAGCTGGTCTTTGCATTCAAAGACCTTGTAAAGCGAGTTTTTCTTTACCAAGGAACAGGACATGTCAGGGCACTACAACAGCTTTTTGTTTTCAGAACACTTGTCACTTGAATTACCATAGATCTGAATTCAAGTGAGGGTAGCACCTGAAAAAAAGGTGCATGTTTTTTTCTGGGTCGAGGAAACCATCCCAAAATGATCCAAGAAATGCAACCGCAGATTTGGAGATTTGAGGATGAGAGGCATTTACCAATCCTAAATGATAAAGCTCTCTTTGATGCTCCATTCCTAAGATCACGATGGTGGCATCATCCTGATGTTTATCCATGCGCGTAAATCACATTTACCATAGTTTGCCACATGTTGGTGATATTTTGTGTTAGATGTGGTAGATGTAACCATAGATACCATTATTTCTCATGTTTCTCATGAATGGGGGGATGGTTGTTCCAACTTCATTTTAAATGTCCCCGCTCCAAAATGTCTTGTCTCGCAGGTGCCAATCTCTTTGGTCAGCCTTTGTGGTCAAGGTGCGATATTTTGGTTGGGTTGGTGGTTATGTGTTTAGCTAATGGTACACCCTGGAAAATTCACATGGAACCTACAAATCACCCAATTGAAGAGGAAACTCATCTTCCAAATTTCCATGTTTGGGTTCCATGTTGATTTTCTGGGGTGTAAATTGGTGGTTGAGTTGGTGGTTGCAAGGGATTGTTAGGTACCTAGGTACTTCTAGAATCCCAATTTACCATTAGTTGATGTGTATGTTTTCAAGGTCAGAACCAATACAATGCTAGGTTTGGTGGTTTCTCGGCCTAAATGTGTTCTTTAATCATACTGTTGATGGTTCAGAAATCCTGCACCAGTTGAGGTTGGTAGTTTCTCCCATTATTTGTGTTTTTTGTACATCCCAGGTGGTTGTTTGGGATTTCTTGAATGGACAGTATGTACAAACATATTTTGAGGCTCATAAGAATGGCGGATGATTCAAAGCTTTCAACTTTGATGGGTGGCCAAACCACCTAGCAAGTTGACTCTTGCAAAGTTCTGAGGGAATCCAGTAGTTGGTGGTCTTCAAACAGATTGACAAATTGTGTTACCCTCCTGGAAACTAACATATTCCACCTTGGGAAAAGAACAATTATCTTGAAAAGTGCCTTGGCAAGGGATATGTTAGTTCTTTGGATGGTATTGTTTTTGCACTGTTGGAAGAAATCACCTCAGGTTTTAGGACCCCTACTTTAGTTTTAGAAACAGCCATGTTGAGGTAGATCTGTAGGCACATGACATCCTTGCAATTTTCCATATGTTCAATGATTTCTATCACAACCCTCCCTGAATGAAGTATGTCTTTGCGGAGAAAGGTGATGAAGCTGCTACATGTTTTGTTGGTGTGAGCCTTTAAAAATTGGATCCATGTTTGATCCACATGATGATTTTGACTTTGAGGTTCCAATGTGATCTGCCCAAATTGGAAGATGACACCACAGGTGCCAGTTGGGCAGATGGGACCTCACGGTGAATTTATAGGGGAAAATCCTTAAAACTCGCAGAACTCCTTGTTTTTGATGCTAGCTAAGTTGGGAAAGTTGCCGGAAGAAGGCCCGGACCCGTAAGAAGGTAACAAGTTATGGCCGTGTGACTTGCTGCCCTCTGATATTGGGGGAGCGATTTGGAGACAGGGATGAGGAAATGAAAAGCTACAGAACCCCAGAATCCTCAAAATCACAAAATGATGCTTGGAAGAACATTTTCCTTTTGGGCTATCTTAAACTTCAGGGGTGCAAGTCAAATCCTGGGTGGTGGTTTCAAATAGTTTTTACTTTCACCCGTACCTGGGGAAATGATCCAATTTGACTAATATGTTTCAAATGGTTTCAAACCACCAACTAGAAGTCTTTGGGCCCACCTTTTCTTGGATAGCCCCTCGAGGCGCTTCGTCCTCTAGCACTCGCAGTACCAGTCGTGGGGAGGCAACGGCAAACGTGAATGTCCCTGATCAAGTGAGTATTAAAGCAACCAGTTGCGTCTGTTTTGTAATATATGACAATATATGTATACATGTTATATATATATATGTACACATTTTGTAAACCTCTTTGTGTGAACATATATATATATATATACACGATATATACTAAAACATATAATGATCAAACATACATGTGAACATTTTGAAATATGTACGCACTGTACACCCATGACGTTTGACAGATACCCCAAATAGCATGACATTGCCATATTTGAACCCGGAAATACCTTGAAGAAAAGCCGTTATTGTTTGTATCCATGTTAAATTGGTGGGGTGTATAAACAGGGGACTAAACGCCCTTGTTTTGCTTGAATCTCCAGCTTTGTCAGTTTGTATGCAGAAGTTATTCCCTCATTTCGGCATGCTGCACGGAACCGTGGAATATGATGATTCGAGTAGAAAGCAACCCGTAGGATCCATCCATGTATAGTATATTTACCTACATTTGGTTGATTTTTATGGTAAATGTAGGTAAATATTCCATACATGGATCCTATGGGCAAGGCAATTGGAGCTTTTTTAAGTTGAAAAATTGGATATTGACGTCTAGAAATGGTGGGTTGTCCATTACCATGGTCGTTTGCTAGAGCGTATTCTCTGCCTTTCATGCCAACGTTGTGATTTTTTGTCATAGTCTCAGAAAAAGTCATTATTGGATTTTTGGTTGTGTTGACCTTCCTAGAGAAATGTTTTTGCACATGTGATGATGGAAAAACTTCGCAGGACAGAAACAGATGGTTTGTTTCATAGTTTCAGTGGAGGATCCCCATCACGTTAGTTTCCCTAGCAGTTACTGCCAGGACATCTCCAATGGCGGCGAGGCTGGAGACGAGGCCGTTTTGGGCAAAGACCATGGGTGTGATGACTATTTGAGAACGGGATGTACACCCCAAGTCAGTGCGGTGTGTACACTTTTTTTTGATTAGGCCAGAGAAGGCAGGGTTAAAAAATGAAAAAACATATTTCCCAGATTTTTGGTTTAAAAGTAAATTCCCTCACAAGGGTGTAAAACAACCTCAGTTACACCACCAAATCAAAAAACATGGACCATGAAAAATTGCCATTTCTCCAATTTTTTTGGCCTCTCCAGGTTTGTATGTTTCAGATGTTTCAGGTTTCAGCTTTTGCCACGTTTTTGGGGCAACAAAAATCGTGGTGAAGCTTTAAGAATTATCAAGGGTCATCAATGTAACCTTTTCAATCTAAACCTTTTTTTCCTACCAGTCATACTGTTGACGGTTCAGAAATCCAGCAAGCACCAGTTGAGCATTGGTAGTTTCATCACATTCCCTAGGCATCAATCGTCATATTCTCAGGATGTCCAATCACCTCCGAAACGAATAGTATTTAGGTTCCATATGCATGAAACCATTCTCAGGTGAGCCAGGATCCTTAAGGGATTATTTACTAAGGCTTTATACATCCAAACGGTGGTGAACCGCGGATTTCTTCAACCCTCAACTCCGTATCAATAACCCGCAGAGGCTTGGAACCGTAGCAGCAACAGCACGGTGATGATGCGTCAGGGGGACCTGGGCTATAGGGAAATTGATGTGTTGACCCTCAAAGATTGAATGATAATATCTAAATATATATATATACATACATTATATGGAAGGACCAGAAAAAGTTGAAATTGGTCTTCTGTTTTTTGTTTGATGTGCTGACTTTTTTTGGATTGATGGGTAATTTGGTAGATTCTCTAAGTTCACATTTTCATTTCTATTTTCATGCATACATTTTCTCAGTGATCGAGCGTGGGCAAAGACTCAATTATTCTATTGCACGTGGAACTTTCGACCTGTTGTTTTTTCGAGATTACAGACCAGACACCGGGTTCAGTTTTTTAAACTAAAGCCAAATCATGACATGTAGCAGGTCCTTCAACAGGTGCTTCCCAGTGGTTCCCGGTTCGAAATCATAGATCATCCGAATTTCGATCCTTACATTATGGGTGAAACCGTGAAACTCTGTCGATCCATGACATCACCAGCCGTTGTTTTTCAGCGCGTTTATTAGGAGTATCTTCTTATCGCCGACGGAGTTTCATTCCATGTTTCCTACAAGAGTTTTTTGTTGTTTTCAAAACTCATGTGTGGAGGCACTGTGGAGTATTGTTGGGTGCTAGCAATCTACTGTACATCATTTGATTAGTGTTACGGTGCTTTGTGAGCCTGTAAATCTTTGTGCTACCCTGTGACTTTTTTGCTATCGGATGTATCACCAATGGTCACATACTCACAAGTCTATCGCGAATGGTCATCTCTTTGTGAAGAAATTATTAATGACAACCCTTGCAGTTGGCTTATTGGACTGATTGACTTATTGACTTCTTGGACAACCAGAACACATTGTCGAAACATGTTTGAATCTGTATTACCTTTCATGGTCCGAAATGGCTGAGTGAGGGTATATAGTCGAGTCTACTTTAAGGTTTTACCTATTAGCCCATAGGTACTTATTGTTTTCCATCTTAGCATCTCAGGTTGCAATAGATTGTCCAATGATCTTTGTGATCTTGAAGACGGATCGCCACTGACAAAATGATTGATGGACCCTTCTCGCTAACCACTTTCACTCTGAACCATTTGACTTGAATAGTTAACACTAACCCTAAATCACTATTCGATGTGGTTGGATTCAACAGCAACTGCTCTAAGTTGAATGATTTTTGGGCACCATCTGTCATGAGTCATGAGTCTTTCACTATTTGACGAGTCATGGCCAAGTCACTCCAAAAAACGCTTTTTTGAAACGGGCGTCTTTCCAAAAAACTGACGTAAGTCCTACGGAGCGTGATTTTTCGAAACGGATTTGGGATGTGACCCGGCGGTGGGGTCATTTGGTCCTGAGGCAACATTCCCAGTGAATTTACTGGTGTCATGTTGTTGACACTCTTGAATGGCAAAGGCTTCAAGGTGCCCTTTGGAAGTGACTGGAGAATGGCTGCGGGTGCCAGAAATGCGGCGGGGTGGTGGACCGTTGTAAACAGGGGAGGATGAGGTTGTTCTTATTGGAAGGGGGGGAGGGTCAGGGAGGGGCCTGGGAGGAGCCTGAGGATTTTGCAAATTTGGCTCAGGTATCATGATTGATTGTAGTTGTTTTTTTTGTGGATTTTATGTCACATTTCTGACTTCACTCAGAAGGATCCTAGAGTAGTTTGTTAGGGGGGAGTTCTCCCAAAACTTATTTCAGAAAATTGTGAAAGACAAAGATTATTCCGTTCAGATATAATAAAATATCCAATCATGGGATTATGGCTAAATATCAGTGGCTAGCGAGTTTCCAAAGTCACCTTCAAGCATGAGAATTGGTGGTGTCAAAGTTTGAGCAGTGAACACAGATATAGTTTTTCGGTTATTTTGTGTTTTTGAAGAGTCTTTCGTGTGAGCTCCCATGGTCAAATGATCCAAGTTGTTATTTATGTTGGACCGAAGTTCACCGAAGTTCACCAACTCTGCTGTAGAAAAATTACATTGGGGGCAATGTTCTCAGCCTAAAAATCCCAAGCGGGGCCAACATTGGGATCGTTTTTTGGAAAAGTGCCAAAGGGACGAGGCGGATTTTGTTTTAGGTCAAAGGCAATTGTTACATTGTACCGACTGCCTCGTAGTAGTTTACGACATGCATAGTTTGCCATGCAGCTTACCCACTTCTCTTGATGATAGTCTAATCGCAACCCTAATCACTGCCGCTCAATGAGGATTGTTCAGTGGGACAATTAAAAGGAAGATGCCTCAAATATCTCTATATTTTCCATTAACCAAACCTGCACTCCTTCCATGTATCTATGTAGCAAATACTGTAGACACAAAACATATAAGGACCGCATGAAGGCAGATCTGGCTTAAAGGTCACTTGTGGGCCCCATAGTCCTTCGGATTCCAGTCATCCTTCGGATTGTTTTGACAAGAAAGGGAAACGAACTTGGTAACTTGGATGGACTGCCGCCTTCCATGACCCAAGTTTCCTGGGAATGTTCCTTTTGAAGGCCTCTGAAAAAGGAACAGCAACATTTCACCTGAAAAAAGGGAGGCTTTGTTCAGGTGAGGGTTGGTAGATTTTATGTCAGCCTCATCTCCTCCTTCTCCTTGTCCTCGTTGTCCTCGTCGTTCGTCTCCTCCTCCTCCTCCTCGCTTCCTGCTACCATTTGCGCACCGTTTTCCCTGTCAGACCTCATCCGCGGACAGTCTTCCCTGCCACACCTCAACCACGAGGCAGAAGATTTGCCAGATAGAACGCCAGAAACAATGTCAGAAGATATGCCAGGAAGAATGTTTGACAGAATGTCAGACCATGTGCTAGACAGACCGTCAGAAAGAATGTCAGAAGCCGGAAAGAATGTAAGACAGAACGTCAGGAGATATGCAAAGAATGTCAGACACAATGTCAGAAGATATGCAAGGGATGTCAGACAGAATGCTGGAAGAGATGCCATAAAAATGTCAGACAGATTGTCAGAAGATGTGCCAGCAAGACTGTCAGAAAGAAGATCAGCAGAGATGCCAGAAAGAATGTCAGAAGCGATGCCAGAAAGAATGCAATATATGCAATGTCAGAAGACATGCCAGAAAGAATGTCAGGAGATGTGCAAAGAATGTCAGACAGAATGTCAGAAGAGATTGCTGTAGGATGTGGCGTGTCTTTCTCAAACATCTTTGCACACAGCTGTGAGGAGGAGGAGATGAGCCTGACATAGAATCTAAAAACAACATTAACAACCCTTATCTGACAGATACACACCGAGGGTGATGTCAACGTCTCTGTTTTAACAGGTCATGTTTGGGACCACTCGAAGTATTTGTTTTCAATGCATGTGGGTTTCAGGGAGTGTCATTCCTACAACCATTCTGGAGAAGCAAGTCGAAGCAAGGGTCACATTGAAAAAGTAGTTTCTGATGGATCTGGGTTTCCAAAATGACAGTATTTTGCAGGAAATTGGGGGCTAGTCAAAAGACGTTTCATTGAGGCATGCCGCAAGCTTTACAAGAGGCAGTTTTGGGAGTCATCGTTTTGATTAGATGGGGCCTATACAATTTGCAAAGGTGAGAAGGGATTTCTTTGACTTGTGCGTTGCTAATGAACGTAATGATTGGCGTTCCAGTACAAACTATGATTGAAAGGCAGACCGTTTTACTCTTCACGCTTGTCCAAACTGCAGAAGCGACAGACGGGGAAGTGAGACAACAACTGCTACCCAGTCGACCCATGGCATCTTAGCATATTTATAGATCTGAAAATACCCCAATGTGTATTTAAACATGCCTTTCTAAATGTCTGAATGTGTTTTTGTTTGGTGGCGATGGCAAAGCTGCGTGGTTGAGGCCAAACAACATGCGTGGCGCTTCGTAATGTACAGTTTCCTTGCTAGCATGATTTAACAAGGTGTGCGGCTAGCAGATGAGATTTGGGATCGACATGCGTCAGCGTTTGTTGAATTGGGTGTGCGTGTTGCTTTCGCTCGGTTGAAGAATACCGTGTCTTAAATTCAATCATGTTTTATGGGCTTCAAGTGCTGGCTTGATGTCAGATAGTTTGCGTATTGTTGGGGAACTTTGTGCCCCAAACAAAAATTTTTTCAGTGCCCATATTTTACCCCAATGTGGAAGTGGATGCCAAATTTTGTTGCCAGCCATTCTGGTAAAGCACTTGTTTTTCAAGATGCAGCTTTGTAATGAGGTGTGGTAGGATTAATTGTTTCCTGTGTAACAGGGCCCTGTTACTTAGACATATTTTGAAGCACGCCGCGCGCGCCCATACTTTAGAGAACCTTTTACACGTCATCGAACCTTTCTGGGTTTCTTGCTGTTGTTTGTAAAAGCCAGAAAACATCAGACATCAGAGTGGAAGTGCACTCAGTGCCTATATTTACACTGGGTTTAGAGGCTCAGTGACAGTTGGCAAACAACCTTGCAAGGGTCTTGTATCTGTGAATTTTGTTGTTATTTCAAATTATTTCCGTTTTTTTTGTTTTTCTGATTTCGCAAGACATATTATAGTATTGCCAATATGTTGAAACCTGTTCAAGGTGTGTGCTTGAATGATCCCTGACTGTGCAAAAGTGTTTGGCTTATGGATTGCAACCCCTTTCCATTCTCTGATGCAACAACATTTCCCATCTTAGATCACGTGTGATTGCGCGAACACGTTGTGGGCCTATCGTCCAATTCCTTTTAGCTAAAGGGTTCACGCCCACAAATTGCCCCACATAAACCATAGCAAATTGAAATGTTTTGGAACATAAATTTGCACCCAACCGGAAGTCAAACGTTTTTCGTTTGATCTTCTGAAAACACACCATGGTCCATTGTCACTTTTGTGAATATGCGCAGCCTCCATACAAAATGTGGTTGATTACATCCTTGGTAACCCCGGTAACCTAGTTCTACTTGGTTTTACCCTTTTATTTCACCCCGGGGTTTAGGGGAAACCCACCGGGTTTCCAGGGAAGTTACGACTTGGTCTATTTACCGCCCCTCGGATTTCGATCACATGTGGGTGGAATGGGGTGCCGAACCTGGATCCGTAAACGCGGAGTAACACGAGACATGAAAAAACAAGATTGTTCGTTCATCAAAAGAAGAAACCGTATAAATACTAGGTGGTGGTTTCAAACAGTTTTTATTTTCACCCCGAAAATTAGGGAAGATTCCCAATTTGACTCATATTTTTCAAAGGGGTTGGTTCAACCACCAACCAGATTACCTTGATTACCTTCTTTGTTTCCACAATACAACATTATGGGGTTTGGACTTGTCACACTGCCCATATTGATACAATACCGATTTGTTTTTGTTTCTCTACAACCACATGCTTTATGTCTCCCATCATATGATCCAATGAACTGGTTTTTGCGCCACAAAATTTATGTTTCCCAAATAAAGTGAAATTATTGTGTTTTGTATTGTTTTTCTTTACATAACTAGAAACAATGCATATATGCATACAGTTTCATACTTGTTTTATATAGTCATCGGATTTTAGGCACTTCGTAACGGTTGTGTTTTTTTTTTAAAGGATGCGTGCCAACATCGTCCGCCCAGACGCGGCCGGAAACATGATCATGGTTGATACGTGTTGATACCTGTTTTTGTTCACTTAATCAAGTAGTGCACGGTCTTGGTCAACGCAATTAACCACCATCGTCAAAACGTTTGTGTGGCATATGTTCTATTCCTTTAGAAATCCGTTTTCACCGAGGATGGATTATCACAACAAGGCTGGAAAGGGTGAGACCTAGTGGAAACTCTGGAGATACTAGGATTCCCCCAAAAAAACACTTAAGTTTTGGTGATGATAGCTGGATAGGGGAAGTAATTCAGTTTGACACATCAACTTTTGCACCAACAAATCCAGTTGAAGCCGTTCATGCATGTAGTTGGTCGCTGAATTCACGGAAGGCATGGAATTTTCGTCCTAACATCCTAGTCGATGAATCAGCAATGAACTGCTGCGCGCTTTGAATTTGCCATACAAGTACAACCCATTTGATTCATTTGATGATTTGTACATCAATAAGTTGCCTTTTGTCAGGCATCTGCGGTTCCATGTTAGTTTTATGATTGGTAGGTGCAAAGGGAACTCTGATTCACTTGCCAGATGGTGCAAACTTTGAATAGTTTTTTTGTTTATATGTTTTGTCATGGGTGAGTGATGTCAGTCAAGTTTGGTGCCGCACTTTTTGGAGTGAAATATGTTTCTTGCAGGTGTCTAATTCCAGTAATCTTACATGCTGCAATACATAGATTACTCCTAAGTTTGAATTTTCAGATCATGTTCCTGTCAGGGATGGTCCAATTCCATGTCATGTTTAAGTTCGATTACTTTCGTTAATTCTTATTTTAGGAGGGTGATATATATACCCCTATCTGGAACCTGTGTGTCCTGTCTTTTTCCTTGAACCCCCCCCCCCAAAAAAAAAAAGAAGGTTTTTTCCAATTTAAAATCAAAGGTGATTTGGATTCCAGGTATGTACATGTAACTCTTATAAGTTAGTTGTAATCACATATTTAACATATACTATGCATGTTTTCATCATTTTTTAAGCTAAAAAACTAAATACATGCTGAGCTCTTTATTCATATACAAAAAATAATGTAGAATTCTAGTCTATAATCATCCAAAAAAAGATCAATCAAAGCTTCCCAAGTCACCTTTTTTTCGGACTTTCCGTCAAAGATTTTCGGACCGTCGACTGAGGTGGGCTTTGGGTATGCCTTCATCAACTTTGTCACTCGGTTAAAACGGGAACGTTGTTGTGAACCAATCTAGACATGGACACCATGCATATGAATCTTTCAATTTTAATCCTGGCAGAAACCTCCGTTTGGTAAGCATGTTTATTTCTGGAGGGGGAAAGCATTGCAAATAATAGGAAGGTGGCCGACATTTCTCTCTCAAGCAAGATGTTGAAAGAGGAAATGTTGACAGACTCAACCCATCAATGTCTATTTCGAAACCATCAACCAACCGATTCTTGTTGGATTCTTGGAATGGTGTAAGAAGGCGATCTATTCGATCCTACAATCTAGGTGCTGGTTTCAACCAAAACACAGTGGCGTTGTTGATCCACATCAACTAAGATGTGATGCTGAAGTCGGAATCGTTGAGTTGTTGGATGTGCTATGATCCTTTCGGGGATGTTTCTCTTGATCCCACACGTGGACTTCCCCAAGAAGACACTGGAATTTCTTTTGGGGACAAATCTTGGATGATTGTTTTTTTGTGACTTCAGAGGAATTGGGACAACTTGAAAAACAAGGTGGGGATATGTGTGGTTTAGGATTTGTGGATATTGAGGGATGGGTTGTTGTTACACACAATGAAACGATGCTTGGAACCCAAAAACACTACACAAATTGAGCCACATCATGGCCTTGCATGGCCTTTTCCGGGTTCATTTGGAGGTCCTTGAGCCATTTCTTTCCCACCAAACTGGACACCTGCTACTAGCCTAATATAATGATCACCTCTTCAAATGTGAGTTGTGTCCTTCTCCTAAACACCTGGAGTCAGCCACATGGAAACCCCCAAAAAGTCAATTTTGTCCGTTGAGGTGAATCCATCCTTGGCCAAAGACTTTCGTTGTGCTTTCGAGGGCTTTGTGGATTGGGGCGTGGTGCGGGTCACCTGAAATCACTAACCATGGGGCTTTGGTGACTTGTGGTGCAGCTTCTCTCCAGTTCACTTTCAAATTATAGTTTCACAATTTACATGGAGAAAACAATGCAATGATTCCAACATAGTGAACAATGGGATATAATATGTATGTATTTAACTGTATATATATATAGATGGGATAGTGACACTAGTTGGTATATCATGTTGTCCATCAACAGTAGCAATGGACAATCTGTTTCTTTCCTGCAGTAGGTCCCATTTTATAAAGTGGTGTTTGTTTACAATAAGCCATGCGAGATTACCATTTTAGAAGTGTTGAAGTCTGAGTTTTGGTGGTATATCACCATAGTTGTAAAACCACAACGACCTTTGTCAAAGCCTCACAGTAAGTTGGTTACCAAGAGAAATCATCCATGACTCTTATTTAGCTTGGTAATAATTACACACATACCACTCACTCTCTGAAAACTAAGGCCACTGACAAGGCTATGGGTTTGGGGTCAAGTGGTGCCTGTTCGGGTTTTGTGAGCTTGTTTGGATGGGCATATCGCCGTGAATGTTAACAAAAACACTGCAAAGTTAGTCTTGATCGATTTTCTTGATTTGAGTTGCTGCTGGAAATGGCGAAATGGTGGATGGTCCATACCCTCACATTATTTGATACAGTAGGTACTGCAACCGAACAGCAAAGGATAGTTACAAGCATAGTAAAAGCGTTCATTAGGCGAAATTGCTGTTTTTTTGAGTATGCAACCACATAGACCAAGTATACATTTTCAGTACATAATCAAGTCGGGGATGTCGGGGTAGCTTTCAATGAACGTTCGAAAAAATCTTCATGATTGGCCTTTTGGGCCCTGGGCCACATATCTTATTGGGAGCTGTGACAGCTTGCCCAACTTGGTTAAGATGTGAAGTCGTTTCATTGCGTCGATGAAATATCTACAGTAGTAAGAATGATTCATGTTTAGAGTTAGGAAACAAGAATTTGGATGGATTTTTTTAGGGATGTCTCAAAAAGGTAGGGACCTGAAAATCATTGAACATCTATATGTACTTTTGTATATATTCTGCAGGTTTCTCAAGACATACAAGAAGTATTTATTTCCAAATGAACTTCGGATATTTGTAATTGGAACCTACTAGATTTCCATTACTGGTGTCCATCAGCCGACTTTCAACAACTTCAAGGTATTTGGAAATCAATATAGAATGGATCAAGGAATCCTATCCATAGAGCCTTTTTTTCCATTTCGCAACATTGGAAAACATGTTTTCCGTGCCAATTCGGAATATATAGATCGATATATAGATCCATCTACTTTATCAAGATGTTGCCATTAAAATCAACGTTGACAAAAACAACCACTTTCCAAACATCGCAGAACTGCCAGGTTTGTGAGGTTTGCTGGAGTAATGTCTTACAAGGTGTTGATGCGCATATCGAACGCTTCCCGGTTTCATTGATTTATGGAAGGTCGATGAAGCAGATTGCAAACCAGTAGGTTAGGAGAGGTTTCCATAGAACCAAAATGAAGTTTCACAAATTTACCGACATATTTTTTTGGGGGTAGTATATAATGGCAGACGTGAAGGTATATGGAAACATAATGAAACTCACTCGTGACGTGTTACGATAGAGTTTTAATGTGTATGGTTGGTAGTTGGGCTCAAAATTGGGTAGGTGACTTCTTTTCGTGGAATGGAGATCCACGGTTTTCACCATGGCGGATATTGAAGGAGCTGCGGAAGCCCTGAACCTGCTAAGGAGAATTGGCCTGACTGGTCAGCGGTTAGCAGTGTTTGAGGGTGAGGAGGAGGCAATAGCAGCGCAAGTGGCTTCAAGGTTGGGCCTGGAGCCGAGACAGTGGCTGGTTGATCTGGTGGGCGGAACCATCCGAGAAGCTGTGGCGTCGAGGGATCTGGAGCTCAGATTGGATGGGATCCATCGTTCACCGGCAGTTCAGACAATCAGTGATGCTGTGGGAGCAGTAGAGAAGATGAGGTCAGTAGAGGCGGATGCTATGGCTTCTGAGGCACAGCAGTTTCCCCCTATGCCCAAGAGGGGAAAGTTGGCAAAGGTTTGGAAGCCCTACCCGAGGGAAGTTCACCAAGACGAGGCTGAAGAGAAGGCAGCAGTCCTTGTGACATTGGTTGACGAGTTGGAAAGGTTTGGTGCCCCCATCCTGTCGGAGTTGGAGAAGTCGTTGAACCCGTCGAGGGCCCGAGAGTCCCTGTTTGGGAAATACAGGGTGAGCACAGTGCGCCGGTATTTGGCTTACTGGCAGGGCTTTAGAAAGTGGGTCCTCCATGCTTCGGGGAAGGATTTCCCAGTGGCACCTACGCAATTGATCGACTACTTGTATGCAAGAGAGGAGGAGGGGATGGGGGCATCTATCCCAATGGCAGTGATGAAGGCTGCATCGTGGTTTGAGAAGACAGCAGGTCTTCCCCAAGAAGATTCTCTTACGGCTAGTCCAATGGTTCAGATGGTTGCGGCTGAATTGACTACAAAGCTTGAGTCTAAAGCCCCGCCCATCAAGAGGGCGCCAAGGCTCTTGTCGTGCTTCATTCCATCACTGGAGGATGTGGTGATGGATCGCTATGAGACGGAATCGACCAGGATAGGTGCCTGGTTGAAGCTGCTGAAGGTTTGGGCGTCATTACGCTTTGATGACCTGGCCAACATCAAGCTGGAGAACCTTAGGTTCTACGATGGCAAGTTGGCAGGGGTCCTTCGGAAGACTAAGACGACTGGAGCAGGGAAGCGGGTACGTGAATTACCTATCTTTGTCTCTGGGGAAGCCTATGTTCAGCGTAAAGAGTGGCTTGGGACAGGACTGAGATTGGTCATGGAGACCGAGCCTTTAGACAGGCTTTACCTGGTTGGCAGTGGTTTATCGCAGGGCGAGATGAAGCCGTCCACATTGCTGTCTTATGCTGAAGCTGTGATGGTGAGTGTGGATGCCATGACAGCGATGAAAGATGAAGGCTGGGGGAACCAGCATTTGGTGCCTCACGAATGGGTGAGGTTTTGGACAGAACACTCGGAGAGGGCAACTTTGTCAAGCTGCCTTGCCTGTCTTGGGATCCCCAAGTCAGATCGGGATTTGCTGGGACGATGGTCTCCGGAGGGTTCGGATCAATACATCCGGACATACAATACTGTTGTGGCCAGAATGCAAGAGTGCTTCGCCGATGCAGTGCGGAGAGGTGACGCATACCAACGGTTGGATGAGGGTTCTACGTTGGAGGACCTGAAGAAGTGGCTGGTAGAGAAGTGGGATACCCCGAAGGAAGAGGCTGAGGCATCAGTCGAGTCCTGGAAGGCAGTTGTTGCGAAGAAGGGAATCTTCGAGGGCATGTTGTCCCGGGAAGATGGGGAGCACACTCCCACTGAGATAGTGGGTTCTGAGGAAGAGCTGCCACCGTGTGAGAGCAGTGTTCCCACCGACTTGGAGCCAGAACCTTCAAAGAGGAGAAAGATGACAAGGGTCAGCACCGTGCTGGCGAATCAGGCTGTTGGATGGCACGGACAAGGGAATTTCGGCGAGCTGAGATGTACATAGATTTGCCGAGTGAAGATCAATACACCAAGAGGTGTAGACTGTGTTGGCCAGTGCGAGGAGAAGATTCGGTATCCACCAGCGATTCTGAAGACGTGTTGCAGGTTCCGGCCAAAGTGCTGGAAGGTGAGTTACCGCTGATCCAGGTTGTCCCACTGGTGGAGTAAAAGTCTTGCCCTTTGACCACGGTAGTGCATATCGCATGTGCAGATGTCCAGTCATTGAGTCAGAGGGTGCTGGAGTTAGATAGCATCAGGAGGGTATAGTAGTGGGAGCCCCACCATCTCCTAGGTCGCACCTAGGGAGCGGTTGTTTGGGAAACCCTTGGAAGCTCCAAGGGGTGCCAGAGCCTGGCAAGGGATGAAGTCCATTGGGTCGCACCCATGGCAGGTTGATAGGTCGCACCTATCGTTTGAAGAGATCGGGAGTGATAGGGCATTGCTCAGTAGCACTGAGTAAGGATAGATGGCCGGAGCCACGGTGGATCAAGGTCAAGCTGACCAAGAGATGCCACCAATAGTCCTGTCACCGGCGGAGAAGAAAGCAGCTTTAGATAGCTGCGGGGCGGATTTGTCGTTCCTTTTAGAGAAGTACGATGTGAAGGATGATGTTCAGGCAATTCTGTCTCACGTCGGCGTGAAGAATGTGGAGAAGTTCGCCGCACTGGCTAAGGACGTCCCAGACTTGACGAACCTGGTGAAGGACTATATGGGACTAGACCCGGATGCTTCGTTGGAAGCCCGAGTAGAGGTTGGGTCGATAGTTTGTGCATGGAACAACGCACAAGCTAGGTCCCAGAAGAGTGCAGAGATTGAGGCTGAGATGGACACAAAGGAGTTCGTAAAGAAGGTGCCGACTTCAGAGTGGCAGGCGATGAGAGCCGCTTTGGATAGATTAGTTGGAAAGCAGGATGACAAGGTCACTCCAGCAAAGGAGTATGTGGAGAAGCGCTTGGCAGAGGTCGAGAACAACGACTACAGAGCAGAGAGTTTGACAGAGGTGGTTAGTCGAGATGAGGTGGACCCTGACTCATTGCTACCTCAGTGGGATAGCAAAGGGAACTTGTCAGTGAGGAGGGGGGCCACCACGGTCCCAGAGCCTTCCAATCCTGAGGCCTTGCGGAAGAGATTGACCATCATGCAGCATGCATATCAGATGGTGGCACTGAGGCACACCAATCGCCAAGAGCTTCAAGGAGACTATGTTAGGGCCTTTTCCGACTACAAGGACTTTGTGCTGGGGGGAGTATGTGTGGGGCCTCAACGCGAAAGATGAGGAGGGCAAGACTGTGTCCTCACCTCCATGGTCGTTGGTCCTGAGCTATGAACGTGCTATCAGGAAGGAAGCTGCAAAGAAGGTGAGGGAAGGTACCCCTTACCCTACTGCGTTGCGAGAGGCATGGAGGGACCCTACAGTCAAGGAGAGGCACTTTGTGACACCGTTAGCCCTCCACTCAAAACGTCCTGCACCAGAGATCCCATGGCACCCAGGGAAATACCACAAGGGTGGCAAAGACAAAGGAAAGGGGAAGACCAAGAAAGGAGGGAAGTCTGTGTTGCAAGGCTGTGCGACGCATACGCCAGAGGGTGATCCGGTGTGTTACCGCTTCAACACGCCCAATGAGAAATGCAAGGAGAAGAAATGCCGGTTCAAGCATGTATGTGGCATATGTTTTGGAAAACATCCGCTATATCAATGTGATCACCAGAAGAGACAGCCGGATACTCAGGGGAATTCCTCCTGACCCCCTTTGAAGAGTTTGGATGGTGAGATCCTGCGGGTGCTCTACGTGTTTGCAGGATTGAAGCGGAAGAATTCAATCGCAGGGTACCTGCGGAAGTTTGCAAGGCAGTTTCACTTGAGAGTTGAGGTGCAGGAACTTGACATACAAAGATGCAGAAGGATGGATCTCACTGTGCCTCGAATACAGAAGAAATGGTTGAATTTGGTTTCATCAGGAAGATATTTTGCTGTGGTGGTTACACCACCCTGTTCCACCTTCAGTCGTGCTGTGTGGGCGAATGAAGAGGGTCCATACCCTTTGAGAAGTATCCACTGGCCAAGGGGGTTCCCTTGGAACTCAAAGGCACGAAAGGAGAAAGCAGAGGTGGGTAACATCCTTGGTGATTTCTCCTTTGAGGTGATGAAGAGACAGCTGAGTAGGAAGAGGTCGTGGGCAGCAATGGAACAGCCAGAAGATCTAGGACAAGTTCGCAAACAGCGGGTGCCGGGGCATTGGCCCGCATCTTTGTGGCAGTTTCCACAACATCGTCAGCTCCTGGAAGCTTTCCCGGAGTTGCAATCAGTGGTGTTGGCCCAAGTAGACTTTGGGTCTCCTTCAGTGAAGCCTACTAGGCTGTTGGTCAAGGCCCCGCAATTGCACCCAGAAATGTACAATGGCATCCCACAGTTTGACCCAGATGGCTGGTATCTTGGACCATTACCCAAGAAATCCGGAGTTCCTCTCATTGGATATGATGGCGTGAACTTCAAGACGGCAAGTGCAGCAGCGTGGCCCCCGCAATTGTGCGAATAGGCCGCCAAGAGCATCCTCTTCGCGTTTAGCAACAGTGCAGTCGAAGGGGAAAAGGATGCTTCGAAAGAAAGAAAGCCACCTGAGGAGGAGCATGAGGAGAAAGAAGGAGGACAACAAGTTGATGAGGAGAAAGAAGGAAAGCAGCAAGTAGATCCAACCCATCCACCAGTGAGAGGTGGACGTGGACCAGCAAGATTATGCAAGTGGAAGGGGAATGAGGTGCCTTTCCATGACGGTGGCTGTTTGCCCTCTCCTGGGCGTTGGAACCCTGAGGATAGGATTCTTCCAGGGGGAAAGTGGATTCAATTGAGAAAGAAGCTGGAGGAGGTCGTTGTGAAGAGGGCTGGAGGATATAACTCTCTTGAAAAGGAGTGTTTCGCAATGGCAACGGGTGAGAAGGGCTGCAGACTGGTCAAAGATGAGTCCATGCTGGAGGAGCTGAGGATTGTGATGGCAGAGATGATTGGAGGGGACCGAGAGGTCCTGGAGATTGCAGAAGGGCAGCCCTTTAGATTGAGATTGATGAGCAGGTTGCTGCGTGATGCAGGGGATCCTGATTGGGAGTTCTTGCTGAGGGCAGAGGATGGACTACCAGTTGGGGTCACGGAGCCATTGCCACGGACCCCTGCGGTGTTTGAAGAGCAGGTGAAGTGGAATTTGGAGGAAGATCCCTTACAACCACATAGGCTGGAGAAGAGCAACTACCCTTCGGCCAGGGAACATGTAGACCATCTCAGGTCGCACCTTGAGACGGAGGTCGAAGAGGGCCTGGTGGATAAGATGTCGAAGGTTCCCTGAGCATCGTCTATTGATCCTAATCAATATCTGGATTTAGTAAAAAAAATTTTTCATGAAATCAATTAAAAATATTGATTCTGTGTGTAGATCCAATCAATATAAAACAATAGGTTTCTGAGCAACAAAATCAATAGAAAAAGTGTCCAAAATACAAGGAAAAATCAATAGCACAATCAATACCAACACCCAAAAACCACCCAGCAAAAACCATGTTTTACTCTTGTTTTTACTGTCATGATCTGCATGCTCTACATGCAGCAGACCTTTGGGCAAGGCCTGCCAGGTGAAAAAAACATGTTTCTATGTACATGCAGCAGACCTTTGGACAAGGCCTGCCAGGGTGAAACATGCAACAAGACCTGTTCAAATACATGCATGCAGCAAGCCTTTGGGCAAGGCCTGCCAGGGTGAAACAAAAGACAACTACATACACATTTTTTCACATGTGGCAAACCTTTGGGCAAGGCTTGCCAGGGTTCACCATGCAACACCAACACTCTTGCTATAAAGCCACTTGTGCATCATGCCCTTTTGGCAAGGACACTATTCATCAATGCTGCTTTTGGTGTTAAAATCTGGTCTTGTTAGTTGAAAATGTAATAGGACCAGATATTTGGGAATGATTTTGGAGCTGAGTCTTGTGCTCCTCACACCCATTGAGCAGCTGTGGCCAAGCCTGGATACCTGTCCTACAAAATCTTCACTTCTAAAATTCATGCTTTCTCTGGGGTTCATGTGGCACCCTGACTCCACCAGGTGCATGAATGTGTGGAATTTGAACACTATGTTGAACATTAGCAAACCTTTTGACAAGGCCCACTTGTTGAGGAAGTCATATGACAGGAAGAACCTTTGGGCAAGGTTCATGCTCCTGTCAAATTCTTGGGGGGTGAGAAACCTTCCTCCTTCATCATAGACATCGATCAAATGACACAGGCTCTCCAAGGCTTCCAACATTTGGCATTCCTCCTCCCTGGTTTTGTCAACCATTTCTTTGAGGATGGGGAGGAATGCCTTGCAAAAATGCTTTGTTTCAGCACCCTTGGCCTCCAATTTTGGATAATTTGAATGGGGTTTCTTCACATCAAGGATCATTGAAAGCTTTAAGTTGGTGAGCCTTGTAGGGGTGCAGTTCCTCTTGTAGATCTCCTGAATTTCTTGAAATATCATGGAAAGTCTATCTGATGGAGACACCTTCTGCTTCCCCTTACCTTCATGATAAAGGAAATGATAAAGAATGGAACCACAGAGGTGGCTGCACACCCCCTTGCAATATAGGATGTGCAGCCCATCACCCCTGATGCACCTTGTTGTGACCCCAGGAAGGGAAAACAACATGTGATTGGGGGGGCCTTTTGCCAAGGCTGCTGCAGTATCGACCTTTTCAAACTTCTGATCCTTTGGGTCCAAGATCTTGAAGCATTTCCCCTTTGGACAAGGGGATTTTTTCACAACTGGCTGCATACAATCGCATTCCCAGCATGGGGAGGCAGCCTGCCAGTGGTTGAGGCCAACCACATTGCTATAGAATTCATTATCTCCTTGAATATTCCATATACATGCCCTGTGCCCACCAGGGGTTAATTGTTTTCCTTGAAGTTTCTGAAACAGGGTACCTTTTGGCAAGGCATGCCCAAAAGGATCTGTGTCAGGGTGCTTTCCTGCAATGAGAGCTCTGAAGCTCCAAGTGAGCCACTGGTGGATTGGATCCCAGGTCGATGGGGTTGTGCAACTCTTTGGGAAACATGCAAGAAGCATGTTGGTGCTCAAGCTTTGAAAGTTCTTGTTCAAAAGTGATCCATAGCTCCAGATCAGCAAGCTGTCTCTATTTTGAAACTCTGCTCCATCACCATGAACAAAAAGTGGTATGCTTGTTGCTTTCTGGCCCACCACTAGCCTTTTGCCAAGGCTCTTCCTTTTGTCAAGGAAGGGGTGCTGCAGCAATCTGTCATCCTTTACTTTCTCCACTTGCAGCCAAAATTCTTCCAGCTCTCTGGTCTTGAACAATTCTTCAAAGTGGCTTGGGTAGTTATGGCTCAGGTTCCAAAAAAGAACATGGGGAAGCAATATGGTGGCATATTCAGTGGTCTCCTTGCCACTCTTTGGGTCGATGCAGGAGACCAGCACATCATGTGCATGGCTCATGTCCACCTGGGGACAAAAATGCACCATCAGGTCCCTGTGTATTGACCCCTTATTGTTCCCAAAGTTTCCACTTTTGGCAAGTGCTCCCAACTCCACATGGTCAGCCCCATCAAGGACTGCACAGTGGGCCAATTCTTGCACAGCTGCAGCAGACAACCTGCCTGTGCTCCAAAGCTGGAGGAGCTTTGTACACAGAGCTGATTGGCTTTGAGACCCTTTTGACAAGGGCCTATGGATTTCTTTCTCCATGTCTTTCTGCCATCCTCTTAATCTCTTGGCAGCTGGTTCCATGGGATCTTTTGTCAAGAACCCAGGTGCACTATACCCAACCCTTTTGACAAGAGTTGGACCAACCCTTTTGACAAGAGTTGGACAAGAATTGGACCAGCCCTTTTGACAAGAGTTGGACAAAAGCACCAAGCCAAGGCCTAACCCTTTTGCCAAGGATGTCACAAAGGATCCTAAGCCTGTGAGCCAAAAAGCAAAAAGAAACAACTTGACAAGAAACCCTCCAACCCCAACCAGTGTTTAAGGCAACTTGACTAGTGTGAGAAACCTTTGTAGTTATATACCCTTACAGTACCCTTACAGTAGCTATTTAGTAAAGGGGAAAACTTCTTACACTCAACAAAACTTACTTTTTTTGGTGACTTACCCCAAAACTATCCCTAACAAGTGTAGAACCTATACCCAAAGTGTAACCTACTTATCTAAGCCTTTGACAAAAAGGCACCCCAGAAACAGTGAAACCAAAAACAAAAAACTTAGTAGAACAACCCTGTAGAACAACCTTGCCACACCCCCACCCACAGTTTCTTTTTTCAACCTTACACCTGTCTGAGCACAATCCCTTTGGTCAAGAGATTGTTGGTTCAAGCCATTTTGGCCAAAAGAACCTGCAAAAACAACCAGAACCTTTTGACAAGGATCTGGTATATACTCCCTTTTGGCAAGGAAGTGTAGCCCTTTAGGATATCAACATCCAATGCAGCCGATATGGAACCTTTTGGCAAGGCTCCAAGGACCCTTTTGGCAAGGGTCCTGCATGGCTTCTTCTTTTCATAATCCTTCATCACTTGCTGCTGCACTTTGACATAGCCTTGTTGCTGAGCAGGTCCAACTCTTTCTTGTGGTCCTTCAGCTCCTTGGTCACTTTGGTGGCATGTATGGTCAATTCCTTGGCCTGTTCCAAACTCATGCCATTGGGCCTTTTGACAAGGAAACCCTTGATCTTTTCAATGGCCTTTGCACTTTGCACCAACAAATCCTCTGCATCCTTTTTGTGACCTTTGCTCAGCCTGTTTGTGCCCTTAGCTTTTGTCAAGCTTTCTTCTAAGTTGCTGGCAGCTCCTTGGCACAAATCTCTGGCTTTCCTTGCTTTGTTCTTGGCTTCATCCCATGGGTCCTTCTTGTTTTTGCCATCATCTTCCTCCTCCTCTTCTTTTTTACCATCCTCCTCCTCCTCCACAGTGCCATCTTCAAGGGCCAGTAGTCCTTTCCCTCTGCCCTTTCTTTTCCTCACATTCCCACCACCACCTCTTCCACCTCCTTTTTCATTGCCTTTACCTTTTGGCAAGGTGGCCATGTCATGCAAGTGCTTATGCAAGTCCTTCCCTTGCAGTTTGGCAAACTTTTCTTGGTCCTCCTCCTCAGCTTGGTACTCCTGACCCTGTGTCCACTCACTGCCAGTGTTGACCTTTGTCTTCTTCTTCACATTTCCCTGGTCATAGTAATTGAAGACACCTTCACTCCATTGATCCTCCCTCCACCTGATTCGTCCTGAATTCAGGTGGATTTGGAATTCATCTTTTCCAAATCTGTCCAGCATTGTTTTTTCAGACTCCCAAACCTCACCTTTTGTCAAGGTTTGGCTGGTGCTGACTTTGGACACCACAGAGATGAAGGTGGGGTTCTCCTTTTTGAGAAGCCACAGTGTGGCTGCCAACCCTTTGTCCTTTTTGGACAACTGTTCATTTTTTTCCTTTTCTTCAGGATTGGCTTTCAAAAAGGTCTGGTGCTTCCCCCAAGCTGATTGTTTTTCTTTCTCAGTCATTGAATCCCTCAGCTTTTGACAAGCCTCTTCAGCAGTTGCAGACCCCTTGGTTGCCATCTCAACCCTTTCTTTGAGGCTAACCTCACCCATCTGCTCAAGGGTTTTCTTGGTGGGTTTTTTCTTTTGGCTCTTGTCAAAAGAGCCTTTGGCCAAGGCCTTTTTTCCTTTGGAACCTTTTGACAAGGCACCTTTACCTTTGGAACCTTTTGACAAGGTTCCTTTACCTTTTGGCAAGGTTTTCATCACCTTCTGGGAAGAAACCTTTGTACAAGGCTTCTTCATTTTATTTTTTTATTTGAACAGCTGAATGGCTGCAAGACAAAAAACAAACTTGACAAACATGTGTCATGAAAAAATCAAATCAATCCATGAAATACAAAACACATATCAAAAAAAATGTGTCAAATCCATGAAATGTGTCAAATCAATCATGCAAATTTATCTTGAAATATTTTGATTTTCCTTTTTTTGTTTCAAAAGAAAAAAAATAAAAAAAAAGAAAATCTGATGAAATCTGATGAAATCTGATGAAANCCTTCGTACAAGGCTTCTTCATTTTTTTGTTTGAACAGCTGAATGGCTGCAAGACAAAAAACACACTTCACAAACATGTGCCATGAAAAAATCAATCCATGATTTACAAAACACATATCTCACATATCAATTTAATCTATCTTGAAATATTTCCTGAATATTTTTCAAAATTGATTTTAAAAAAATTCAAAAAATAATAAAAATAAAATCTGATGAAAATCTGATGAAAAGGTAGTTTCATCAGATTTTCATCAGATTTCAGCAGATTTCATCAGGTTTTATTTATTTGATTTTTTCATTTTTTTTTCAAATTTCCATGATTTTTATCCGATATCGGCCATTTCAGTGAAGATTTCTTTTTGAAACAATGACTGCAAATGCCTTTCGTCAAGGCATTCCATTTAATATCACCCCATGAATGAATGGCCAATGATTGACAAAACAAAATCAAAAAGAATGTTCATGCCTAAGTAGTTTCAAAAATATTTACCTTAATTATTCATATTTCTAATAATTGTATTTTTCTAAATTTGAAATATCAATATAAATATTCAAATTAAAACATATATATTCCAAAATCTTGATTTATATTATTGTTATTTATTATTCATTATTTTTGATTTTATTTTTGCAGGCTCATGTTGAGCTCTGTACTGTTCAAATGGCCAGGGGCCATGACAGTGAG
>DF239172.1:283534-318210 GCA_000507305.1 Breviolum minutum Mf 1.05b.01 | reverse complement strand
AATATATATATATATATATATTATTTTTTCTACAAAACATGTTCATAAGGAAACCCCAAAACATCCATGTACAGCTATTAAAACATCATCTGAAAATACCTCAAAATTATTGTTCCCCCAAACAAAAACCGTAACTATAGATTGAGTGGTTTTTGTGGTTAAGCCTTCCCCCCCTTACCCAGGTGCTGCTTTTGTCATGCGTCCTAATGACCCTGAAGCAAGATCCACCTTCTTTTCAAAGGCAACCTGTACAAAAATGCCACGTTTTTGGCAAAGGCAGCTGGGCCACCCTTTTGACAAGGATGGCTATAAGCCACCCTTTTGACAAGGATAGCTGGTAATTATGAGCTACCCTTTTGACAATCATAGCTATATTACTTAGAAGCTACCCTTTTGACAAGGATAGCTATTACTTAGAAGCTACCCTTTGACAAGGATAGCAGCACCAAGAAGGCATGATTTATTGCAAAAAGAAAAGAGCAACCCTTTTGACAAGGATGGCTTTAAGCTATACCCTTTTGACAAGGATACTTTTAAATTACCTTTTGACAAGGATAGGTTAACACTTTTCACAAGGATAGCTGCACCAAGGGCCCATGATACCTTGAACATAAAAAGAAGGTGATACCTGAGCTACCCTTTTGACAAGGGTAGCTAAGCTACCCTTTTGACAAGGATAGCTGCTGCATTAGATATGCTATCCCCTTTTCACAAGGGTATAGCTTTACCATCAACACCATGCCATCCTTCTGGCAAGGACAGCCACCCAGCCCCAAGTTTGGCTTTCAGCAAGTCTCATCTTTGAGCTTCAGAACTTCTTCTTTGGTTAGGTGGTCCTCTTGGAGCCTGTCTTGCAGCCNCCTTGAACATAAAAAGAAGATGATACCTGAGCTACCCTTTTGGCAAGGGTAGCTAATCTACCCTTTTGACAAGGATAGCTGCTGCATTAGATAAGCTATCCCCTTTTCACAAGGGTATGTACCATCAACACCATGTCATCCTTTTGGCAAGGACAGCCACCCAGCCCCAAGTTTAGCTTTCAGCAAGTCTCATCTCTGAGGTTCAGAACTTCTTCTTTGGTTAGGTGTTCCTCTTGGAGCTTGTCTTGCAGCCAGGTAATAATCTCTTGGTAGTTTTCAGACCTTTTTCTGCTCACTTCCACAATGAGCTTCATTTTGGTTTCACCCTTGTGGCAGCCAGTTATGTAAGACCTTTCTGGTTTTCTGGCATTGGTGATTCTCAACTTGTGCCAAGGCTTCCTTTTGGCAAGGGGGCCTGGTGCAGCAGCTGGCTTTTTCAAAACTGCCTCTTCTTTGGCCTTTGCCCCCTTCTTCTTTTTACTTTTCTTCTTCACCTTTTTTTTCTCAACCTTTTCACCTCCAAAGCCCATCCTGTCTTTCAAGGACACCTCCTTTGGGCAAGGAGGGTCATACTTATGGCCAGGCTTCTTTGTGGTCAGGTACTTTGGCACTGAGGGGATGGCACTCCCTTTGCCTTTTGACAAGACAGAACTGCCAGAACCTTTTGGCAAGGTGTCTGGCTTGGTATCTTCTATGGCCAGCAACTTTGGTGGTGACAAAAGGCATTTGGGATAGCCACTGCTGTCCAAGGAAACGTCACTGTCTACCTTCTTAAGTTTCCTTTTTGTGCCCTTCTCTTGCTCTTGATCCAGTTGCTCTTTTGTCTTCACCTTGTCCACCAAACCTTTCAACAAGGTGAACTCAGCAGCTGTCAGTTTGCTGGCCAAATTTTTCACATCTTCCTGCCCCTTGACTCTCCTCACATGTTTGAGGATGATACCTATTCTTTCTGATTTGAGATTCACCCAAACCCCCCCATTGAATCTAGAATCATTCAGCCCTGGGTTGTCACCCAGCATCTTGAGGAGGGCTTGTCTTAGGGGGCCTGGATGAATCTCAGCTGTTGGGCTGAGCTTCACCAAATCTTCCAAGAAACCCAAACAGTGGATCAGACCCTTGGGGTCTACTGCTTGGTTGGCAGAAATTGCTGAATAAGGTCCAAATTGCTTCAGCAAACTTTCATGTTTCTTCAGGGTTTCCAGCAGCAAGCCAATGTCCACATGGGGCTTGGCTGTATGCCTGCAGCCACCCTTCCCCCCAGACATGGCTATACGAACGTCATCACAGTTTTGGACATGTACCGAAGCAGTCGATTGCGTAGCACTTTGAACACGAACGTCATCACAGGTTTGGACATGTTTCAAGTATGACCCAAAAATTCAAAAAACGAAGCACTTTTTTTCACAGATTTGGACATGTGTCACATCTCTGACAAAGACAAAAACACGGTCCTTTGCCGCGCGTGTTGCCGAAACCATATGAAACAAGGTTTATTATGCACAAAAACCAGCGTTTACTATGGGGAGTACATGGTCAAAAATGCGCGCGGCCAAGGACCCGGAAGGAACAACCAGGGTCCCTTTTTTTCATTGCTCAAATGAAGTCCCAACTCAACGAATATAAGTTGCAATCGAGCAACTCAAATACTCAGGCTTCGGGCTCGGTTCAGTCGGTCATTGCTGGAGATTTCTTAGAAACCAAAAAAACTCGGCAAATTACTAACTATCACTGGTTGGTGGTTTCAACCCATCTGAAAAATATTAGTCAAAATGGGACTTTTCCCCATTTGAAACCACCACCTAGATCATTAATTCCTAAACCTGAATGAAGAAAATGTTGGGAGGGATTACCATAAAAATCACCACCCCCATTTGAGGTGACTACTCACACTGGTTTTTTGGCCGCTGTAATTTGCCCAGCAAAAATCCACCCCCGGTCCACCCCGCCGAATCGTTCAGCCTGCATAGGAGTGACACAATTCTGACTTCGGTGCTCAGACAAATTCAACACACGCAAGGTGTTGCCACTGATAAACCTCAGCTCAACGACGGCAGCACAAAATCCTTTGGCTGAAACATCTTTTTGGTGAGTAATCTTCATTTATAAAGCCGTTTAGGTGATCTGGAAGGAGAACAACATAAACGAATAGCTGACATGAACGATGAAATACCAGGGGACCTCCTGGCAGATGCTAATTATGTATTTTTTTGGAGTCTATTCATTTGACAAGTATAGACAACCTACATTCCATTAGTGGTTGCTTCATGATGGGATCTTTTATTTCATGGCTTGTGAATAATCCCCAGCAATCAATGGGCAGTAATACCGGCAGTATTTCATTCCTTATATCAAAAAACATCAACAAAGGTCAAATGTCCGCTGCTTACAAAGCAACCAAGCCAAGAATGCAAGCTTTCAGTAATGTCCGTGGGGAGGATATTGTTGTGTAGCTCCAGTCCTCCTGACTGTGAGGAGAGAAAAGAGGTAGTCCAAGTTAAGAGATTTAAACCTCTTAACCATATCCGTGTAACCACGGACTGGTTGTTCCCCTTTCGAAAGGGAGAGCGCCAATTCCTGCAATCGCAGGAGCATCGAGCTCAAGCAAACAAAGATTGCTGTGAGCCTGTTCAGCGGAGGTACCGCTGAGCCCTCGCCGACATTGCCATCGACGAATCTTTGAACAGTCTTACTCACGAATCTGTTCATTCCTGCGAAGATATCCTCGCTTGCAAGGGAGTCATCAACCCATTTCGATTGTGGCGCATTGATCCTGGACCAAGCGCCTTCGCCGATGCGAAAAGAATTGGAATGCCGGCACGATTCCAGGCACGATTCCAACATCGTGACCTGGCCATCCCTGTTCAGGGTGACCCTGAGACCTGACGAGGTCTCGTCTAAGTCGTTCGACACGACTCCCTTCGACATGAGTCGAGACATAGTGATCGCCCCCGAGGCTTTCATCGACTCCTTTGCGCCCATTTGTATCAAGCGCTTGCTTTCGCCAAATAGGCGCGTCGCATCACTGAATGCGGATTGAGACTTGCTCTTTCCACCTCCCTTTGCGGAGCCGGCTCCACTGGAAGGGGCATTTTGATTTTGTCCCCTCGATTTAGTCTTTGGCGGCATCGTTGAGGCAGGCAGAAGCGTGCGTCAAAGCGTCTCGGGCCAACCGGGAAGAAAGCTTCCTTCACCTTCGACCGGGAAGGAGGAAGTTTTTCTGGTCGAAAAATGGTGGCAAAAAACTTGGGATACGAAACAACGGTAACCCTTCTATGCTGCCTGGAGGATCATCCCGTTTTAATGACTGGGCAACCGCCCCCGCCCCAACGTACCCCATGCCAGAAACAAGGGTTTTTGATTTTCGGCCTTATTCAGAGGAAATCAATGAATCATAAACTTGACTATACCATTACCGATTCCTAACTTTGGGTATTAATATTTGGGTAATTATGTGAGATAATTGGTTGTAGTTGACCCCACTTGGCTAACCAGTGATCCTAACTTTGGACATCAAATTGTGCCGAAATTTAGATTCTTTTCGTAAACAAACATCCGAAATACAAAAACAATCCTTCATTCCTCCCCTCAAGGGAAAGACCCCGGTAAGGTTATCCATTCAAGCTGTGAAACAACTTCCAAAAACATCAGGTTGTTAAGCATAGGGATTCCTATCATGGGATAAAATAACCCTAAAACAAAGGTAGTATACAGTATAACCCCCCTATGCAACTTTAACAACCAGGGTTTTCTTCATTGCTCCATTTGGTTTTGAGCCGTTTGGAAAATGGAACAAAATTACTTAGAGGTTCAGGATACTTAGTAAGTGGATAGTAACCAGGGTTATAACCTCTATAAGTGGGTTAGGACTGTCCCCTAACTAGGGTTATAAACCTACATATAACCAGTTACTAAGTATCCTGAACCTCCAAGTACCCTTCACATCCAACATCCAAACACCGCGTTTTCGAAGACATGACTGGAATACTGGAATACCAAAGCTCAGAAAGGTATTGGGACGTCTACTAGGTGGACCCCGGATCCAGTTTCTTAAGCGGAGAAAATTACCCCCTTAAAAAATGGCCGAAAATAAATGGGATTCCGCTGGGGTTTGTTCACCCTAGTTATAGGGTTTATAACTCCGTTTATAGCTAGTAGGGGGCCCACAGTGTAGGAAGCTTATGACCCATATATTCTCAATGGAGTTTCCTGGTTCCCTTCATAGGTGGGATCGGTAGCATATAATCACCCAATTGGCAAGGACTATAGACTATAAGTGGTATATAAGTGGCTTATATACTGCCAATTGGGTGATTATATATCACCGATCCCACCTACCACCTATTAAGGGAACCGGAAACAGCTATTGATACCCTCCAGGAAATTAACATATCCCACCTGGGGAAAAGGAAAATCATCTTCAAAATGGACTTTTCAGGGGATATGTTAGTTCCCAGGAGGGTATTCCATATGCAATGCAACCCCTAAAAAACCTACGAGGTGATTTATATCCCGGCGGAAAAAATTGGAACTTCCCGAGCTAAACCAACACCTCTCCGGTGGCAACTTTGTGTTGTGAGGAGAATCGTGTGAATTCGAAGGAATCCCATTTTTGGATGATAAACTAAATGGTGGATTTTCCAATGGATTTTTAGAAAAATGTGTGATTTAAAATTTTAGTTTATCAATTCCAATGTTTTTTTGTTGCCACCATTTTTCGATCAAAATGGTGTTTTTTGAACCTTTTGGATGATAAACCAAACCTCTTTACCTATAAAAACAACATGGTGGTTAACTCCTTTACCTATAAAAAACCAATGTGTTTATCTCCTAAGCCCACCAACCTACGAAAAAATGGTGGCATGGTGTACTTCCTGGGATATATACATCCCATTCTTCCACCCTTCGTTGCGGAAGTCAGTGGACGCGGAAGTCAGATCTTCACTTCCCAAAGCAGTTCGCTTTACCTGGCAGCTCAGAGTGACACATTGTACAAGGTGGGCCCCCCTACCAGTTATAAGTAGGATTATAACACTACTTATATAAGGATGCTATAGCCCCAGTTATCCATTTATAAGGCCATTTTGCAACTGGTAGGGGCCCACATATTGCTACCTATATCATCCATGGGATTGGTATATTTACCAGGTTATTTACCGATCCATGAATGGTTGATTTTCATTAGGTGAATTAGTAGGTAAATATACCAGTCACATGGACCCTATGTCATATTTCACCTGGAAAGTAGATGGCGCATCTCCCCTGTATTGGTCTATCATGGCGATATACTAATCCACCTTTTGGGAGTGGCTAGCCATCTACTTTCACCGCAGCGTAATCCTCCAGTGTACCTATGAAACAGCTTGATGAAATTCTCATGCGAAACAGTTGAACTGGCCTCAATTCATCAAAACGCCAAACAAAAAAAACCTCCAGATACTGTTGATGGAAGAAATCCCAAACAACCACCTTGGATGTAAAGAACCTTGTAATACTGAGGTAAACTACCAACCTCAGCTGGTGCAGGAATTTCTTCTAACAGTACCACCTCTTGTATACCGCTGGTATGATTTTGGTTGGCTCTTTCATGATGAGCGACTCTGAGTCACTGGAATTTCTGCCATTGGCTCAACTCAACTGACATTTTTGGAGCAAAAAGTGCCAGGGTTCCTGTGTCAAAAATCAAAGGTAGAAAACCAGCCTGAAGAGGCGTGGACCCATTGAGTTTTGAATCATGGATGGCCTGATGTTTTTCTAGTTGGTGGTTGAACCACCAACCCATGAATGAAAAATATGCGTTGCCGTCAAATTGGGAATCAATTCCGCAGATAGGGGTACATACAATTACAAAACATATTTGAAACCACCACTAGTTGGTGGTTTCATCCCCTTTGAAAAATATTAGCCAAAATAGGAATTTTCCGCAAATAGGGGTGAAAATAAAAAATGTTTGAAGCCACCACCCAGACCACCTAGTTTTCTTGACTTCACTTTGTCCGGATCTTGGATTAGAAATGGGAATGTGATTTTCAGGTATCACCAGCATCCACCTACAAGGTGGGCCCTGGAGTTGTTTGGCCCCTATAAGTAGGGGTCCCAAAAAACCCCAGGCAAACCCATTTATTTCCGGCCATCTATAGGGGTCACCCACTTATAACTGGATCCGGGGCCCACCTTGTAAAAAATGGCATCCACCTATAGAGAAGTCACCAGCAACATGAAGTTGACAAGCACAATTTGGACCCATTTCCCAACCTGCCCTGCGTAGCAGCAATATTATTATTGCTGTATTCTGTGCCGCCTGTGCGGCACGCGCAAGAACTGAACTGTTGGTGGGGAGGCCTTCTTGCCCTGCACCCCACAAAGATCTGAGAGGCTTTCTGGTAGATGAGCTGAGCTGCCCTCTTTTTGAGACGGTTGAAACCGCCGTGCTTGTGATTTTGCATGCAGGGTTCGAGCGGGTTGAATTTCCGAATCACGGAAAATAACGGCATATCGCTCTCCTGGGTGACTGGAGGCACGGCTCGTGCTGATCACGAGGGTCATTGCTGATTGAGTGGAGTTTGTCAAAAAGGTTCCCTGAGTCGCTTGAGGCTACTTGGTATGTGTATGTGTACCATCACCCTCCAATGAGTGGTGTTGAAACCCTAAGGGGTTGCTATGGGTTGCTTAATGGCACTCTTTCCCATCCATTTCCCCTTAGATGGTCCAGGTATGAATGTGTATTAGTGCATTGACAAGTGTATGACTGTGTGAATGTATGAAAAACATGATTCTATGTGTGTATGCTCTAATCATCCATCACGGCCTACTTGGAGGATCATCCCAGTTAGTAGGTAGTTAGTAACCCCCAGTTGTGAGCCATGAATGGCCATTTGGAAGGGGTCCCACAACCCCACTTAGGGGAACTTGCGATCACCATGGTTATCAACCAGTTACTAAATGGTTCCCATGTCTTTGAGGGTATCGGTCCCTCCATGACCTCCTGGGAGTGCCAGCTGGGTAGGCATAAGAACCAAAGATACGTATATCTCCAAGTCATACAGTTCCCATAGGATCCATGTATGGTATTGTTTGCCTACATTTGGCTTGAACTTATGATACATGTAGGTAAACCAGTCCCATGCGTCCGACATGGGTTTTGTTGCTGCCGTTGTTTCAAAACGTTGAATGGCAGCAGCAGTTGAGGTAGCAAGTGCAAACCTTGACGCAGAAGCATGAGTTTTAGCTTAACAAATTGGTAGAATGTGCACTTTTTCAACTTTTGATGTTCGGTGCTCAAAAATTGCTTGTTTTTATGTTGCACTCACCGTTTCGGTTCCCCCCGTTTGGAATAAACCGTTTTACACACACCTCAGCATCACGGCTGCTGGTCTTCTCAAGGGCCCAAACCTCCGCCGGGAGGTTTTCACCCACCCTGGGGGAGTCCCAAGACCATTAAAGTGAAAACACCATGCATTGATCCTTTGGGTGTGGTGGATGAGCCACCCATTTGAAAAATATTACACGCCTGAAACTTGACAACCTGACACCTTTTCTAAATGGTCTTTGACTTACAGGGTGTAAAAAGGTGTTTCCTTAAATGGTGGTACCCCCAAAACACCCCAAAGTGATCATTTTTAGTAGGAAAACCAATGGTTGTTGGGTACCACCATTTTAGGAAACCCCCATATACCACCCAAAAAAAACGTGTCCTTGGAACCCAAATGACCTTCTTTGTTTTCGGGTGGAGTTTGGACCTTCTTTTAAAGAGTTCAACCCCCAAAACAAAGGTCAAACAGGTTCCAGATATATGATAATCATACCCTGGAAGTCGTTGCCACCAAGATAAAACATGGTACTTCCCTTTGGATGATGCTAAACCCTTAGTTGAAACATAGTGGTTTCGCAAAGCTCTAAAAATATATACACAGTTGTGTTGAGAACTTCCACGTGACAAACATAGCAGCTGTGCTATCCATACCCTGATATGGTCCACATCAGCATAGTTATTGTACAATCTTGGGGAACATCCTAACTACCCACCCCCCTAAAGCTACATCATCCCTCTAGGAATAAGGTTGCTAAAGTTGCAAAAGTGAAAGCAATTCAGCCATTCTCCATCCAGTTTCACCTTGCAGTTTTGACAGGTTCCGTAGCTTCGGCGGTTAAGTCTCAAAAAATCTGGCAAATTTCGGATTTCTATGTAACCACTTTTTTGGTACCCTAAGAATCCAGACCCTTCCCGAAAATTCGTAGGATTGTAAAATAAGTCCCTTTCTTAGCACATACCTGTTTCCTTAGGGGTCTGAACGATTATAGTAGACCACTATGAGGATTCCCAATGAATATGACTTGTCGATGTAAAGGAAACGCTCCTCTTAACAGGAGTCATGTTCCAAATTGTTCCACTTAACCATGATTCTTGCTGTCTTGCGTCGTTCAAACCCTCAACCTATAACCAAGAATGATGTGCTTACTTGGAGGATCATCCCAGTTAGTAACTGGTTATATAGGGCCAACCCCCATTTATAAGCCAATTAAAGGCCGTTTGGAAGGGGTCCCACAACTTTAGGTCTTGGGGACGAAATCGATCACCATGGTTCTCAACCACTGAACCAAGTCCAGGGATGATCCTCCAACTAGGGGGGGTTGTTCCATAGGTTCTGAGGAAGACACACCAACCACATCCAACCACCACATTCCATTCCTCCCCGATTTTTCCGCATACCTCGCCCGCACTGTGAGCAGTAATCATCTTCACCTACCCCAAGGTGATGAAACCATTTTGATGTGCTTCAAATGATGGGAAAAAGGTTTCAAACATATCTTACCAAAAACATCTCTATATATACATATATACATTCATATACAGAAGTGAGGTGATTCAAAAAGTGGACATAAGTGGTGATTACAGGATGCTGATCTCTTTGGGGGGGTCATGTCCATATTTTAGAACATTTGCAGAATCTGAAGGGTCATTTTTTGAGAGAATGATGTCTTACTTGACTACACTTTGTGTGGCCAAATTGAGGTCATTAAAAAGGCTGGAAGCAGAAGTTACCACTTTTTTTCCACTCAACACAACTCCAAAGAATTTCTAAACCTGCATGTTTCTGGGATTTTTCGGGGGGATACCCTTATGAGTCCCATCCCCTGCAAGATGGGCCCAACAACCAGTTAAAAGTAGGGTGAAGTAACTCCCCAGCTACCTATTTACTTTCGGCCATGTATAGGGGTTCCATAACTCCATCTGTAACGATAAATTCCATCCAAATCACCCTGCATCTTTATCAACTTTGATCCACGGACCCCGTTCAGTTGCTTGCTTGAGCTATTAAAAATACTCAGGTCCGAGTGGTCCGTGGACAGCGGGTCCGTTCGTTCGAGATTTCTTGGATTGCTAGTACTCTAGTACTACTGTACTACATATAATTCAGGGGATTATTTCCAGTTTTGGTTGTAGCTATAGGCTTCTTATAAACGACAAACAACTTTTGGCAATAGGGACTGTAATATGTATATACATCAAAATGACATGACCCTTGATAATGACCTATAACCATTTTTTATATGTTGACATATGTCACGTAGACTCGAATTGTACATAACCCCTATGAAGGGTTGTCGTGTTGAACCCCCACGACCTGCCACCCACCTCCAACTTTCCGAAACGGAACTTCCGAACGAACCAAACGGGCCACGACCTCCAACTCTTTCAGCACATCGATGCGCACCGTGACGGTGGACCCTGCAGAACTTGGAGCCAACCTCAAAGGCGGAGTTTCTTGAGAAGCTTCGAAAAGGCCCAAATCTTCAACTAGTTGGTCAATGGTTGTTTCCTGGTTCCCTAAAATAGGTGGTATAGTGATATATATAATCACCCAATTGGCAGTATATATACCACTTATATACCACTTATAGATCTTATAGTCCTTGCCAATTGGGTGATTATATGCTACCAATCCCACCTATTAAGGGAACCAGGAAACTCCATTGAGTTGGTGGCTTTATATATTTGAAACATATGCTCGCCAAATTGGGAATCATTTGCCCAGGTGGGTGATTAATCTAAAAAAATGGTTGAAACCACCCAAGCAATCAATGATGGTGAACCATCAATCACACCATCATAGGCATGGCTCAGTTGTGCATGCCACATTCACCGGATAAAACCACTATGTCCTTGAGAAAGACACTCCAATGTCAAGCGAAGTCTTCTCAGCAGACTTCGGCAATCTGGTGGTTGTGAATGGCATCCTGTCAAATCCTGGAGGCTGGTAGACACGGTCACAAATATCAGCCCAAATGAAGATTGGGCAACGCCGACCTCAACGTTGACGTCCGCTCTTCTCCAGCATTTTACCCCTGCATCAAGCCAAGCTGCGCCATCGCAACTTGCAGGGGTGGGGACTTACCGCTTGATTAAGCCTTTGCCTCCATTTGCCAAAAGGGGAGGAACTTGCCACCGAAGATCATCAACGGCTTCGTATGTTATTCGTATGTTCTTCTGATGATCCCTCAATGTGGATTGTTCATTGAACGCCTGGTGAAACGTCAATGGCATGGAAACTACCATCCTTTAGCGACGAACCCGCGGAGTCCTGATAGTCCACAAAACTTGCACGTGGCTGCTGTCCTTCACAACGATCCTGGCTGGGAACACCTTCTGCAGATTCAGGCTTCTCATTCGTAACCCAACGACATGTAATGGGCTTCACCTCACCCCATGACACTCACAGACGGAACTCATTCTTCTGCTCATGAACCGCGCCATTGACCGAAGATACTTCACACCAGCAAACCATACAAATCACCCCAGCTATAAGTGGGTGTAACTAGGGAACAGTTTCAGGGGGTTCCTTACTCAGATTTGCTTGCATCAGGTGGTTGGACAAAAATAAGAAATCTTCTCCCAAATGGTGGAAATGTTTCTCAATGGTGATAGTATGGTGATCTAATTACCATAGGATCGAATCCGTCAATCAACTCACCAATAAAAACAAATCCAAGTGTTTTGGGGGGAGGTGTACTCTGATGGTAAGCTAATCTGGTTGGTGGTTTCAACCCATTTGAAAAATATTACTCAAAATTGAATCATTTCCCTAGGTAGGGGTGAACATAAAAAATGTTTCCCTCCAACATTCCACGCCGTCTAGCTGAGTTCAGGTCGCAGCTAGGCGTTTGCCAGCATGTTCTACCACGCAACTGGGATACTGTCAAGCTTGGCACCACATCCTTTGATAGGATCAACACGACCAACAAACCAAGTTTCAACATCCTCAAGAACACAACCACAAATAGGCATACTAACACAACCAATATGGCATAACAAAGTTTGAGACATGGGCCGTGTGCTAGCAGTACCGATGTGAAATTTGGCTGACTTCCAGAGTTGCTGGAGAGCCAACCGAAACCACCTGCTACGTTCTCTGAAACTGAAATTCTCCGGGATGATAAGATCATCATCAACCGGATTATGCCACCGCCTGCCCTTTTTGACCAGGCCCGGGTGGCGCTGTGCCCTTTGAAAATGCACATACAGCTGCGCAAAACTAATCCACTGCAGCTGCGACTGTTCCCAATCGACAATGTTGTTCCACCACTCCAACAAACTGCGTGAAAACTCAGACCCCAAAACAGACCTTGCTTCAGCCGGAACTTCGTCAAGCCTGAAGACATCGTTCCACTTCTTAGGGTGAACCTTACCTTTCCGAGGTGGTTGAGTTTGAACACCGTCAGGAGGAGGAGTTTCTTGCCAATCTGCCAACACGTTAATCTGATGCTGCCGAATTTGATCCGCCAGCTGGTGTAACTGCAAAACACGATCAGCATGATGCTGCCACTGCTCCCAAAATTGCTTTCCACGATCAAGATTACACTCCTTTGCAACTCGATCAACTGCCCCATTGTTAAAACGAGCCCATCGTAAGGCTTCCGGTGTGTCCTCTGTGATTTCAGCATGGGAATCAACCTTAACAAGCTGAATGCGATCAACGCCCACCTGAGATGCACAATCAACAATTTCCTGCCACAAGTCACTGTTCAATGTTGCTGTTGTAACTGCCACGGATCCGACAACATGTAACTGAAACTTGTCAATGACACCCTGACAATCGATCCAAATCCTTACGAAACCACTCCAATGGACAGCCCAGTGCAGAACAACTCGTAGAGCCATGAGCTCTGCCCGAAAAGCAGTTTGAACGGGGCCAGGAAGGTGGCCTGAAGCAAGGATTCGTGTTTCAGAGATATCTGCATTGACATGAATTGGTCCAGCAACACATGCTGCCCATGCAGCAACTCTTATTCGTTCTTCATGAGGCCAAAAGCACGACCCATCTGTGAAGACATCTATGGTTGCAGTGTGTGGTTGAACAAGCGACTCTGGAATGGCCACTGGCAACTGACACAAATATTGTTCCCACCAGTCATCCATGTGGGATCGCAAAGTCCAACCATGTTCCACCAAGACTGCTGGCAAGTCATCAACAATGTTCAGCACCTCACAATCTACTGATTCACGATGCTTACAAGTACCGGGACATCGCCAAAACCTGTGATGCAAAGAGTCATCTTCTCCACATCTGATGCATTTGGCATTACCATCTTCCGACCAGTAACATGCATGTTCATTGGTAAAAGTCGAACCTATCAACAACCTTCTCATGATACCCTGATCTCTGGGCAACATCTTTGCAACTGCTTGACGAGTATGAGAGACATCTGCACGGCAAAGCCAACGAAAACTAGGTCGGTGGGCAACATGAGAACAATTTACTCTCAACCATGACTCATCCAAGCGACGGAGAACAACGGCCCAATGCGCACTTTTCAAGTCAACATGTTGCAATTGACCAGGTACCACAACAGTCCCATCGGCACACAAGCTCCAACCAAGGGTATGGAGGCGTTGCTGTAGCACTTGCGTCACAGTATTTCGGCCAACCAAGCTTTCATTAGAGTGCATAACCGACAAAAAGGCCAACTGGTGCTTATGATCACCCAAACGTCTCCAGTCTCTAATTGTCTCAACGATTGCAAGAAAAGATGGATCAACATTACCTACCACAAGCCCAACCAAGAAAGCATTGGTACCAGGTTTATTCAAGGCAAGACTCCTAACCATTTTGACTCGGAGGGAATGGAGCCTTTTGCGGCCCACCAACGTTGCAGAAATGCCATGCAAAGCACGTGGCCAACCAGCCGTCCTAATGACTCTGACCTTAGAGTGAAAGCCACCATTAGCTCTCCTCAACCGTTGCCAAAACCGATCCAAACTGGCGAATCTTTGTTGAACCGTGGCATTTCTAATCTGTTTGCTGAAAACAAGGTGAGCACCTAGGTCACGAATGTCATGCACCACTCTCAAACCAAGTGTTTTCATTTGTTTGCGATCATTGGCACTAGTCGCCCAAACACACGTCTTACGTTCATCTACTTGGAGGTCAAGCATGGACACAAATGAAAGTGTTGCATCAAGGCTATCAACAATGCTTTGGGGATTGGAACACAACACTTCCCAATTATCAACATAGCTCATGGGCGATGCCAAACGATCCCGTTCAGTGACCCACAAATGCCATAGCTGCGTGAGAAGGAGCATCGATAGGCAGCTAAGCCCACATCCCTCTGGGAATCCTCGATTGGATCCAACTGCATCTGATACTGAGCCTCTTATCCAAAACCTACGGCGCATGCCATTCAGCGCACCTGCCCACGCATGCACAACTGAAGGCTCAACACCACACAACAAAGCTGCAGCAAGGCATGGCAACCTTGGCAATTGGTTAAATGCCTTCGTCAAATCGATGATGAGGCCACATAGGCCCGTGTTCTGAACTTGGCACCACTCAATTTCTTCAAGGACTTTCCGCCACAAAGTGGCAGCTTGATAGCCAGACCTATTGCCACACAGATATTGGGACAACTGATGCTCCAGTTTGCCAAGCCAATACCTACTTTGCAACGAACTCCAGGCACGGTAGACTATGGAAAACACAGTGATTGGCCTAAACTGCGCTACTTGCGAGGGACAGTCAACCTTGGCAAGGCTTTTCACAACGCCTTCAAGGATCTGAGGTGGCCACTTGCCAGTGGATTGGGCATGTTGGTACACCTGCAGGATGCCATTCAGTTGGTTATGCGACAAATTAAGCAAATCAGCTCTGGTGACACCATCAAGGCCTGTAGCTGCCTGGGACTTCTTGCTCTTTACTGTGGCTCTAACAAGGGCACTAGTAAGTGACAAGGAAGGCAACGATTGAAATCCAAGCTTGTCTCGAGCAAAATCAATGACTTGGTTCCAACGATCAGCTGGGACATCTGCATGCTTATTCCAGTACTGCGACCAATGTTCAACAAAGGCTTGAAAAACAGACTCAAGTTTTCCAATGGAGCAATTTTGGGCAACCGACGCACCAACAGAAATATCTTTCAGTGAAGACAACCAAATCTTATCGGATGCAACAAAGTGGGTCGTGACTTCAACTCCATCAATGCGAATTGGTTGGTCCGGATGCCACGAAACTTCTTTGTCCAAAACTATTGCACAATCATGTTCATCAACTTCACTAACTACTGCCTGCTTCATGTCGACAAGCACATCAACCTGTGCTGGCATATCCTGTTTGACACTACGATACAATCGAGAGATGGCATCTGTGGTGGAGGAAATGCGGTGGCCTCGATGTTCACGACACAACCTTTTCTCTAAGTCACGAACTTCATCTTGAAGACCATCAAACACAAGTGTGGCGAAGGCAGCATCCGGAGGTGTATCAGGTATGCCAGGCTCTTCAATGGTTTTCATGTCACGAGTCAACCACCATGCAGCAAAGGAAGGCTTGAACCCTTTGGCATGAAAGATCGCATGCCACAACGACACGGCATGTTCTACATGGGCACTGCTGGGTGAATCAACCGATGCAATCCTAATGTAAGATTGGACCCTTCGAAGCTGACGAAACCAAGCTCGGTGCAAAAAAGATATGCCAAAGTACTTTGGTTGAATCTCATCACGTCTGCCTGGCATCATAGGCTTGGTTGTGCCTACAACTCGAACTGGCTTTCTACGTTTGCCCCTCCCAAGGTGTTGGCACGAGATGCCGACTGAAGCTTCACGAGCTGCATGACACACATCTTGCTCAATGTTATGCCACAACTCAGTATAACCAGCTTCACATGAAACGGAAGTGTCGAAACAAATTTTGCTACCCAGAGATTTCTTTGCAGAAATTTGCTGCCAAGGCAATTGTTTCGGCAAGGGCCACGGAAACCTCACAATGTCACAATTAGCACCTTTGAACGATGCTGTTACAGTTGCATGATCTACCCATTTGCAATGATCTATGACTACATCACACAGCATCGGAAGAAGCTCTGGGCTGATGAATAAAAAGTCTCTTCGAGTTTTCATTCGACATGTGGGTTTTGGTGGAACTCCCCAAAGAGAATGCCAAGCATCTTGAACTTCTATGAAGTTATGTTCACGAAGCAGTTCAATGGACGGCAAAGCATCAAGGTCATGGTTAAAGTCACCTCCTAAGAATCTCGGCCCATCCATGCAGAGGACACGTCGTACTGCTTCTCGAATGAGGGAGTCAGTTTTGGAAACTGCCTGCGGGTGTGTTGGCCCTGTTGGCATACCATAAACACCAACACCGCTGATCCACATATGATTACAGAAGGATGTCGTGGCAACCAAACGAGAGGATTCAAAAGCCCACGGAGTCCAGTCATGAGGTAAAGCATGGGTAGGAAAGTGAGAGAAAATTCCAACACCAGACCAACTACCACATGCTGAGACATCAGAGCGAGGCTTCACTGGGTAACCCGGAACAAACCATCTTGGAGTCGAGGTTTCTTTCCTAAGGCCCTGACGAAATGCATGACAACCAGCTGATGTCAGATGAGTCTCCGTAACGACAAGGATGTCAGTTGGATCATCAGCTAGCAAGTGACACTTGCCATGCAAACCTGCCGGATTACACGTTCCAATGGTCCAGAACTCAGGGCCTGGAACAAAAGCTTCACCAACCCTCAAAATGAAACCATACAGCAAAAAGTACCAAAACATCATTCTGCTACCAGATCTTTTGGGTGCTCGCCAAAGTGCGTGAGAAGCTGACACCCGAGGCACCGCATGCATACAGGGATTGTTCAGACAGAACTGAACCGGCTGTTGTCTAGCGAGACAATGCAAAAGGGAACTAAATGACTTGTCAAAGAGCCATTTCAACAACGACAGAGCAGAGGCTACTTGTGAGCCAACCTGACGTAAACAAACCAGAAAGTCCATCAGGAAACAGGCAAAACACGAAATACAAAACCCTTCCCAACACATTCCACTGTCCAATGATATATCCCCATCAAGAGAGAGAGGATCAGTTGGGACCCCACACTTGCGACCCTTAGCAACTGGCCTGGCAGTTAACGAAGTCCAAGTGATCAACCACAAAACGGCAAAAACAACTTTCCAAAGGATGCAAAGCATCTCAAGTTGCACCTGACAAAACGAAAGGCCACGATGATGTTGGAACATCATCTGGCCCAAACTTCACTCCATGCGGGTACGCTTGCCCAAGATACTCTCGATTTGGCTAAGCTGGCTGCGAAACAAATCTTCCATGTGACTGGATTGTGACTCCAGTTGAAGAGTCACTTGGTGCTGCATTTGCGAGAATTGTGCATCCGATCGTTTCTGCGACTCATCAATCCTGGTTTCGAGCACCGCTTGACCAGACGTCAATTTCGTGACTCGAGCTTCCAACTGAACCAAACGAGCGTCAACCTCATTGCTGGTAGCACTACTGTCCACCTCCATTGATGGGATAGGCTTCGGAATCTTGGCTAAGACAGCTTGTTCAATGCGAGCTTCAACCTGCTGAAACTGGGCCACTGGATCATGTGAAACCTGGTTCAGTTTCAACTTGGCTACCGCAGGACCCCAAGGATCATTGCGAACCAGCGGATCTTCTCCTTTCAAATTGCCTTGCACCGAACACAATTGAATCGTGGCTTGGGATGCTACCGCTGGAAAAGCAGAGGCATTTGGCAAAGTACCTTTGGACTCCTTTTTAGCCACTACTACATCCCCATGCTTTGTCGAAATCACTGTTTGAGTCGGATCAACGTTGGTTCGGACAAGCCACAAAACACCAAGGCTTCCTTCAATCGTTTTCACTGGTGTGATTGGCTTGACTTTCCATCCTACAGACGAACAGAGATGGGCAACTGCGGCACGATCCATTCCAAACGGCACTGGTCCTATTTCATAGTCAAATTGAGAACCGGTCTGAAGCAAGATGGCATCCGGACGAACAATCTGACCAACCGTTGCAGCGTGCTGAGTTTTGGTGCGAAGACCCAGCCTTGATCCCAAACGAGCCAATCCTACGATATCAGGAACAGTCTGACGAAGATGTTGCAATTCCGCCAATGTACTGCGGGCCATCCAAATGACCTGAAAGTCATGGTTGGGATATTTTGAATCCAAACTTCTCGGCTCCAAGAAAAGTCCTTGTACCCCAGATTGAGCTAGGACTGACAACTCTGCTTCCTGAACGTATCTGATACAAACGACAAAGACATCGGATTGGGCTGGATTTGTCTGTTTAAAGGAAAGGTTCAGCCACTGCCTACGCCACACGTCAAGAACAGGGTCTTTGATTTGGGAGGCCATGTTACGGTGCCACTTGCCACATCTGCAATCTTCTTCTTCACACACTTGCAATGCAGGGAGGCATTGGAGAACAAAACGAACAGGGGATTTGGTGAAGTCATCCCAACTGCCTACAAAAGAGTCCCTGTAGACTGCAGCCTTGACACAAGCAGCTTGGACCTCACCTGAATCAACCACAGACTTTTTGGCCAAGGAAACCACGATATGCCCAAGTTGGACAAGATATCCTGTGATTAACAACGGCTCCCCATTTGCAATACACCTAGCTGCTGTACGACACTGAAACCACGGAAGAGTAGTTTCCACCTGGCTTTCATTAGCATTGATGACGAAAAGGGCAAGTGCATCTTGAGAAACCTGCTTTCCCGAACGGAGAAAAGGAAGGGCATCTTCAATGGTGAGTAGTGCAACACCGGAAACCATAGGTCCTATAGCAGCTGCTGTAATCTGAACGATTTCCCGGCCTCTCTCATCGACGAAACTTCCAGGCACAAATTGAACTTTGGATGGGTCAAGCTGAGCAGGGGCAACATATGATTTCTTCACAGGTGCACTGCGTTTGTTGCCTTTGGTTCTGGTGGCTCCACCATTAGCAGCTTTTGACTTGACCACTTCAGACAACTCCTCTGGAAGTACCAATTGGACGACTGGCTCTTGTTGATTAGCCAACGCCTTGAGCGAACGCCACGGCGAGCTCCCCGTGAGGGCTTTTTGTACCTGGGCAACTCCAATGCCATTGACAATGATTTTGGCACGATGATCCACCTCAGTTTGCGGCACACCATGTTGCTGGAGTAAATCCAACAATCTCGCTTGAACTAAACCATCAAGACCACTTGCCCAAAGCCACGGTCGAGCCACAAAATCGGTTGATTGCAGAAAATCCACAAAGATTTGGCGTGCCGTGTGGTGCAGCTGCGCTGCTTCACTCTGATTGCACGGTGGCATTTTGCCTGACACAAAATATGCGATCCACCTGACTGCACAAACTCCACAATGATCTTCCAAAGCAAATTGACGATGGGCTATGTGACACATGAATGTGCGAGACCCTACTGCTTTGGAAATTGCATCATGCAGAAGGTTACAATTGATAGGTGTTCCCTGAACATCCCACGAATGAGCCGTCAAACACTGTTCATTCCAAGTCCATGTGTATGGGGTCCAATGACCCTGAGTCCACACTGCTGACACAATCACCTTGGTTGTGGGGGGAACCGTTTGCATCCAACGATACAGAATTCCAGTTTGACCACTAGTCATGACATGTGACGCCAAAAGTGGATCCAACAGAATCTTGGTTGCATCATTTTGCTTTTCCAAAATCCTCTGGAGATGCCAACGAACTTCATCATCTGCCCAAAGAAATTTTTGGACAGCCAGAACAGCAAGACGCTGTTGAGCAGCCATTGTCGGGGCTGAGAACCCTTGCAACACATGAAGATTTGGCACAACTGGTGGAAGGAGCTTAACAAGTTCAGCAGCCTTCAACAAAGTCAATGGATCCTGACCAACTGTGGTGGTTTCAGGAGCCAAACCTGAGCCCGAAGCCATCTGATCATCATGAACGAAATCTTGCATAAGGTCCATTTTGGTTGTGAAAGGCAACGTGGGGGAGATTTCAACATCATCCATAGCATCCACGTTAACAGGGTCAGGGTAACTATCATGCATTGGCTCACTCAGGCATTCATCAGTATCAATGGGCTGGATCACAATGCATCGACCAGCAAGCAAAGACGAATTGGACAAGGTTTCATTAGATACTCCATCAACGACATCGAAGAAGCCAAGTGTTGGAAGGCAACCAATTCTGCAGCTCGCAAATGCCCAACTGTAAGATTTGGCGACGACAACTGAATGATGGCAGGGATCATGGAATCATGTGTGAATACCGAAAAGGATTCAGTTCCACCAACATGTCTGCGATCCATCAGTCCCATCGAGTGCACACGAACTGCAAGGTCAGAGTTCCGATGATTGGTGCATCCTGGGTTACATGGGATATCATCCTCAGGCAATTCCTGTGGCACAGGACACATCGGCATTTCTGGAACGGATGCTTTCGCTTGCTGCAAAATCTTCTCAAGATATAAGTCCAAAATCTTGCGTGGATCAATCATTTGGTGGTGTCCAAAAATCAATTCAGCAACTTTGCAACGAATCTGTGAACCCATCCAGAGTGCATGAACCGGAGTGGCCTGCTGGCCCAATCCTGCAAGCGTCAAACGTAGATCACGGGGCCAAGCAACTATCGGGCATGCTGTCATGATGGCGATTTCGGTCGGATGCGGGTGACGAAAACCCTTTGGATCATCATGATCATCTTCATCCCTCATAAGGAATCCGTAAACTCCTTTAGACTTCAAAACAGAGTCCGAAAAACCATTGTCCCGACATCCGCATTTGCAACCAACCATTTGACTTCCCATGGAATGAAGAATGGTAGGACACTGACCACCCTTATTCAACTCAAGAGTAGACAATTCACCATGGAATTTTTCAAACCTTTGCTTTTCTTCACCTATAACCTTCAGTTGTTCCCTAGCATCATGATCCAAACGGAGATTTCGGGGCAGGATTTGACGGATGCGTTCAGGAAAACGAAGGATCGGAAGTGACTTGACTGGGATAGGTCCAATGGTGGCTGCTGAAAGCACCACCCACCACCTTTCTCGACGACATGGCCATACCTGCTCTTGTTTCAACACTGTTTCTGTCATGTGGTACTTGCATGCGACACAGAAACTCGATAGGATCTTGCGAACGAAACGATTTGTTGCTGCGTCTGGTACACACTCCAGCAAGACTACTGGAATCCTGCGGAAAATGGCAATCTGCAAGATACTGATGAGGGGGCTTGATCTGCTATCAGCAGCACCAGCCTGAAAACCTCCACGACTGTATGGCTGACAAGGGAAGCCAGCAAACAACAAGCCAACCATCTCCACTGACAGGCAGATCTTTCGAATGACACTTTGTGACGTGATATTGCCAACAATCATTTCAGTGTCTTCATGAACATGTTTGAAAGCATCTGCCATGGGAGCACTTACATCACAAGCAAGCTTCGTCATGATGCCTGCTTCTTCAAAACCAAAAGTTGCAACCCCCAAGCCACAACAAAGTTCCAACATCAATGAGAAATGCGACCACTGCACGACTGAATGTTGCACGACTTCCGATTGCTCATCAACAGCGAACGTCAAAAGATGTTCCTCCCGAATGCAAACTGCATCAAAGATCGTTACCGAAATGGTCTCCTGCAGTAATGATCCCAAACCAGTGATCCTAGCACTAATGTTGCTTGGATAAAGAACAACCAAACCATCACTGCTTCCCTTGTCAAAACATGCCAATTGACAAACAATGTCACGACGTTCACCAACCGAAATGGCACTCACATCTCCCCATTTGATATCAGGACCATCAACGCCCCATTCAGACCTAGCCATGTTCAACCCAACTATGCAAACAACTCACCCGAAATTTCGGTACGTACAAGGCTCCCAGCTGGAAGGGATTTCGGGCCACAAACCTTACATAAAAAAATGTTTGAAACCACCACCTAGTAATATGATTAGCCCTGAAAATCAAGGGTTGGAATTTGCAGTTTCCTGTTGAAAAATGTCATCTTGCGTTTTTTTTTGGGAGGTGTTACACCCGTTGAACCCCCGCGGCTTGGAGCCTAAAATATACTGCTCTCCGGTTTCCAATTAGGAATCTCCCTTTCCAGGTGTCAATCTTCAAGTGTCATGTTATCTAGTTGGTGGTTGAACCAACCCATTTGAAAAATATGCTCGTCAAAATGGGAATCTTTCCCCAAGTAGGGGTGAAAATCAAAAATAGTTCAAACCACGACCTAGTTATTTTTTTTTGGGGGGGGAGGTGCATTTCCTTGGCAAAAAGGACTATTTTAAGAGATTCGGTTGTTTCTAATATATGAATGCTAATATGATCCAAGACCTTCAGGTATCGACATTGAATAGTAATATTGAATATGATTTTTTTGTCCAACCACCATATCTTAAATAGGTTGGATTACGAACAAGCTTTTTTTTCTTATAGCAAGGGTTTATAACATGGGGCCCCCCAAACCTACATTTTTAGAGGATTTTATGGTAAATAACATGGTTTTGAGGTGGCCAAAACCTTTAATATTTGATTGTTTTGGGGGCCCATGGTAGATATTTTGTCGGAAAAAGTTGGGCTATGCCATATTTCACCACCCGCATATGAACCAGCAGAAAGGACGATGTTTTGAAAACCACACTGGATGATGATAGATGATATAGACACACAGACACACAACCCTCAATGGGATCACATCACAAAAACGAAACATTTCGATTGAATGTATATTAATTGGCTTGCCATCTCGGTCCGATTCGTTTAAAGTGTACAACAGGGCAAAGTCTTCAACCCCGGTCCATGTTTCATGTATTACTAGTTGGTGGTTTCAACCCATTTGAAAAATATTAGTCAAATTGGATCATCTCCCCAAGTAGGGGTGAAAATAAAAAATATCTGAAACCACCACCTAGATTAGGAAGGCACTGGCTTCTTTTTTAAACCCAACCACTGGTCTGTTGGGCCCCATCACGGCCAGAACTGTCTTGCTTGGCGGAAGAGTTCTGCAAGTATCCTTGCTGACAAATTGAGGCCAAAAGAATCTTGGAAAATTCACGACCCGGAAAACTGACATGACAATGGAAAACAACCTTTTGAAGATGTATCTCCTGTTCAAAAAAGGGATTTTCCATTGTCATGTCAGTTTTCGGGATGGTAATTCCATTCACCAAATTTCTGCAGACCATTTTTTGGGTGTGTCGGTGTTCCTTTCAAAACCTCCACTTTTTTTCTTTAAAAACGCCCATGAGGGAGGGTTTTGCGGTTTGGTGATGTAAAACATCGTTTTCCCTCCCAAAAAACATCTGAAACAAAACACAGGTTTACCCTCTAACATATCATCCCACTTTTGGAAAAGGAATATCATCTTCAAATGATTTTTGAGAATGGATTTCTTGGTTCCCAGGAGGGAATACAAAACACACACAGCGCTTTTTTCAAGAAACAACTGCGTCTTCCTAAATCTGGAGGCTCTTCTGCAAAACCTTCAGTCAACTAACTGAAAAAGTTCACAGGCCGTGCATTCCCAAATGCTCCATGGGATAGGAATATTGACCCAGCCACTTCCCCTTTGTTCATGTGGCGATGTTTTCACCCAAAAAAAGGGACCCTGGAAGTGTAACAGTTCTCACATTAAAATAGGCCGAAACCGAAACCCAAAATGAAATTCGTCTTCTGACCATTGATTAGTGGCTTTTGCTGTTAGTTTCAGGGGCTCAACCACAATGTGGGGTCATCATCTAGTTACATGCCCGGAAAATTAACATAGATGCCAAAAACACTAATTTTTCAATATGTATTTAGTGTATCTCCTTTCAAATTATGGCTAGGCTATATTCATTTTGTGTATCTATTCGTTAAAATTCAGGGAGGGTACTTGGATGTCCAGTTGGAAGTTAGGATCAAAGGTTAGGATCAGTGGGTTTATATGTGTTTTTTTCACCCCAATATACTCGTCCATTTCTAAGTACAGTACGTGAAATAACCCATTGATCCTAACCACAGTGATCCTAACTTTCCAACCGGACATCCAAATAACCATTTCAACCAACTTTATTTTGCCCCTACCCAATATGTAATCCCAAAAAGTTTAAAGGTTAGCCATCGGGTGAGTAAGATTAGCTAAAAAATTTCAGGGAAAATTGACTCCCCCCGAAAACTAACATGGAACCTGAAAATGGACCCCCTGGAAAAGGAGATTCCTTTTGGTGTTTCCATCCTTTTCACGTTCCATGTCATGTTTTCGGGGGTGTACTTGGATGTCCCAGGAATTTAGTAAATGGTTAGGATCAATGGGTTATATAACCCCAAGGAATACCCCATTTATAAGTAATTAGGTGAAATAACCCACTTACGAACCATTGATCCTAACTTCCAACCGGACATTCACATAACCATTTCAACCAACCCGATTTTCGTTCCCAAAAAAAGTCCTCAGAGCCGCTGATGGATCGCTTCGACCTGCCTTTTGCGGTTTTGCAAAACCACGACGATTCTCCGAACGCCAAACGGTGGAGGGATGGGGGGGGTATTTTCCGGAGGTTTGTTTCGATTTCCCCATAGGAACCATGGGAGCTGGAATATTTACCTACATTTACCTATATTATGTGAGGCAAAATGTATGCAAATATACCAGGATCCTATGGATCCGATGGATTCCTCAAAGAATTACTTGGATTTGCTTAAGATGCTTGGAAAAAGCTCCAAAACATATTCTCCCAAATGGTGTTTTTTCATAATAGTGATTTACCCTGCTAAGAAGTAAAATCACCAAAAAAACACATCCAAGAACATTTTCGCTCCTGAAAATCAATGGCTAGAAGATGATTTATAAGTTCATAGGTCCTTTTGCCAAGATGTGATTTTTTTTTCCGGGTTTATACACCCCCCCCCCCCCGACTTTTGACGAATAGATACCCAAAAATAGCCAGCCATATTTGAAGCCGCAGATAGATTTAAAACCACACGAACATTTTTGGTATCCATTCGTTGGTTTTCGTGGGGGTGTAACCGGCCGCAACTGGATGGTTCGTGTTTTATCCCATTCAAAATACTGGAAGTCGTGTCGTGGAACCGCCACTACTTTTCATCAAAACGGTGGGTGGTTCCTTTTGGATGATGATAAGCCCCATCAGAAATGGTGAAACTCCTTACCACCAACCTACGAAAAAAAAGGCGTCCAAGGCCTTCCGAGGTTTTGGCCATCTATCATGGGAATTTAAGGTACCCCCCAATGCGACCCCCCCCCAAGAAATAAGCCCCTAATAAGGCCTTATTAAGGGAAACCAATGGTTAATAGTCCCTTAATAAGGCCTTATTAAACCACTATTTCTGGTGGGGGTAGTTTGATGGGGTTAGTTCAGATTTCCATGAATCTATCCATCAAAGGGCTCCCATCACTTTACCACAAGATCCCCCCACCTTTTGCATTAACGCCGGGGCGTAGTAGACGAGAATCGCTGGTCCTTGGATTTCAGAGGTTTCTTCCATGCCGGATGTGTTGAAATCTGAAGGTGAGAGAAGGGGACATGTTGCCTCATAGGATCCATGGGACTGGTATAGTTCCCTACATTTGGATGATTTTTTATGGTAAATGTAGCCATGGATCCTTTGGGTTGGGAGGAACAAAGAATTGGAGAGAGAGAGAGAGAGAGTGAGAGGGGACCCTGTGCGGTGAAAGCATGATTCGATGAAATCTGGTTAACTATGCTTAACCATAGTAGCTAGCTGATGCTAGTGGGTGGTTGAGCCGCCTAGTTGAAAAATACTAGTCCAATTGGATTGTCTTCAAAGGAATTCGGGTGGAAATAAGACAATGAAACCACCACCTGGGACCTACTTAACCACTCAAAGTTGGTGTTGATCCTTCACACTCCAAAATGATTTGATCAATGCCTAATTATGCGTGTAATCTTCTTAGCAACAATGATGGTTTCAGGTACCCAAAAATGGTGGAGCTGTACCTTTTAAAGTTATAAGGCTGTTTTAGGAGGTGGGAGTTTACCCTTTACATCAGCCCGTATCCATATAGCTTTACATGTTGTGAGGATTCCTCCATCATTCCATCAAAATTGAATGGGACCTTACCAACAGACCCCTAAGGTAGTTGCTAGGGCTATTAGATACTCAGGTTTAGGGGTCCGTTCAGTGGGTCCTGTTGGAGATTTCTTGGAATCATACCTGATTTATTTTTGTGAATCATATCCGTTCGAAAAATTATTGATCGTCAACTTGGATCATTTCTATGGGTAGGGGCCGGGGTCAACAAATGAATCTTTGAAACCACCATCTACCCTTTGGTAAACCAACATAGCAATGGAATATCGCCATTTTCAATAGGAAAATCATCTTCAAAGGGTCCATTTTCCATTGCTATGTTAGTTTACCAGAGTGTATAAGTTTCTATTCACTGATTTTTTGGGAATGAAACTCTGTGGCAGGTGGTGACATCAACAAAAAGTAGTTTCCTTTATCCATCTAGGTTGTCACCACTTGTCTTCACTGGCATGTCCTACAAGGGAACTTGGGAAATGGCTGAGTAGCCAGGGTTGATTTCCCCCTAATGAAAAAAACATCCGAAGACGAAGAGAAAACATCTACACACCAATAATGTGTAGGTTCCATATGAGTTTTCAGGGGTCTACACTGTACACCCATGTAAAAGCACGTTCATAACCATTGATTCCAAAAGAACACATCCGTTAACACATCCAAGCGCATCGTCTAAAACATCATCTAGAATCTAGCATCATCCTTTCCATCCTGATAAGATTTGCTTGGAAAGAAACCTGGGGGTAACTCCGTTCATCGCTACTTCTTCCTGGTTCCGAGACTTAGATACCCTTTATTAAGATCCGAGTCGCATCTCCACTCCCTAACCGTTTCACAACAGCCAAGACACCCATGGATACTGAACCCTCTGGTGGCTCTTCGCAAGAAAAGAGTTGATCCTGACTGTCGATTCACGTCGTGAACATCAGGAACCCAAACATCTGGGAAATCTGGGATTCACAAGACTTTCGCCCCGGTGACCTTTTGAAAAGGGGAGGTGACACACAACAGTTCACCAAGATGTGCTGAACGAGACCTGGGGGTATAGTTCCTTGGTTCCCTGTTATCAAAGGATTTTAGATCGCTCCCCTCAGTTCGCACCCCAGCTGGTTCAACGACTTCCAGGGCAATTTTTGCCACCAATGCTGAGGTAGGTTGTTCACCACTGGATGGTATATAATCACTGACATTTTTCGTTGGATTCATCACTGAGCTGATGGTTTTTAGAGAAATCGGGAAAATAACAACTAAATAGTTGACATGGGAGAATATTGGTGCACAAAAAAATTGTTCAAGTTCAACCCCTCGACCTCAAGGTTTTTTTTGTTTTCAGCCTGGGATTTTTGTTTGTTTTTCGGAGAATGTCCACCAGGCCACCGTTTTTTGGAAGTCCGGTTGGGAAGTCTCCGAGTTTCCACCATTATTTTTAGTCTAGTGGATTTTTATCCTTTTTTTTGTTTTTTTTTCTATCCCATTTCTATTATCCCATTTAGTGGATTTTAGTGGAGTTTCATCCAAAAGGAAGCTCGCCATTTTTTTAAAATGTCAAATCCCAAAAAACGCATCCATGTGTATGTTATAATTTACCTACATTTATCAATATGTGTTGACTTCCACGGCACGAACACTTTTTCGATTTTTCAATTTATGGATGTTTCCAAAAATCAAAATGGATGGTTTATAATGAAAAACCCTATTAAAAATGGATGATTTGGGGGGAAACCCCATTATTTTTGGAAACACCCTTATCCAACGAATCGGACTCCTTGCAGCCACTCAGTGCCAGCTCTCGATTCAGCACCTCACTGTCCTTGCGTAACTGGGGGGATCGAGGAGGTGGAGGAGGTGATATGCATGGGGGAAATACCATGGCAAGGCCATACAAGAAGGGGCCCCCCGGCCCGTTATAAGGTAGTTATAACCCCAACAAACCCTATTTAACCATGGTTGTAAATGGGTATAACTAGGGATAATCCACTTATAGTAGTTAGGGGGCCCCTTCTTGTAAGAAACGTTTAGGCAATCCGTAGAATCCATGTACCTGGCAAGTCTGCTGGTGACCTTTTTGGGATGGTGAGTTCACGTGACCCTTTAAAAGGCGAATCGTGACCTCCAAATAAGGAATCAAAAGGTCACTTTGAATCACCTGGTATGGTAGATTTTACGCATTTGAAGTTTGAAGTGCCCAAAAAAGAATAGGCTTTGAATTCCCCACAGGACCCATGTCTAGTAAATATTGACGTATACAATTGCCATAGATATTCAGATATTCACTTCTATATTTTCAATAAATGTCAATCAAATGTAAGGATAAATGTACGTAATACATGGAATGTATTTCGGGTGTGCCCTTCTTGATGATGCAATCTGAGATTCGAAAAACCATTGCATCTTTCAAGAAACACCCCGAACGACAGGTGATCGATCAATCAACTCCATTGTTTTATTGCCCCAGTCAAAGTTTTGGGAGGCTTCATAGGTTGTATAGGGTCGATGCGAGTTGTCCGTGTTGTGATACAGGGGAGATGTTTTTTACCAAAACCCCCGCCAGAAATCAACAGGACCATAATTTTCCAAGCATCATTTTTCAGGGGTCGAGCTGTTAAGGTTGGAGAATGTAATAGATACAACAAAAAGAAGGTACAAGATTTCATCTCCACCTGACATTGATACACCCCAGAAGATTAACATGGAACTGGAAGAGGAACATCATCTTCCAAATCATCTAGTTGGTGGTTTCAACCCAGTTGAAACATATTTTTCAAATTGGATGATTTCCCAACGTAGATCAGGTAGGGGTGAACATAAAAAATATTTGAAAACCCCACCCAGTCATCATTTTCAGGTTCGATTCGTTCATCTTCGGGGGTGTATGCCAAAAAAAAACACCCACGTTTGCGGAAAACCTTCTTACTCAGCCAAAGGGCCATGAAATAAAAGTTCAAACTTATTTTTCCTACTACATCTGTAATCCCAAAAAAATTCAAGGTTAGCCATTGGCTAAGTAAGCCTTCGGAAACCCAAATCCAAAACTCGCCGCGAAATTCCGAAACATTCTCCAAACCTCTGGCGCCAGAAGATGTAGTGCACCTTGGGGACCGGTAGGGAAGTGAGAGATTTCCCACCATCTGACCGAAACGGTTTGGTTCCCTAAGGATCACAGGGGGGAAGTCCCAATGACCTCCAACGATCGTGGATACAAAAATGTGTCAAAAGGTCATGGCAGAAAAATCACCTGGAAATGATGGTGATTTTCCCATAAGAGTCTGGGTATGACTCCATTTTTCCTGAAGTTCACCTCCCATGTTCTTAGATTTGCTTTTAAACGATGCCTGGAGATGATGGTTGGATTGGTGAATTTCCCCCTAACAAAATCCGTACACAAAAATCACCTAAAAGGAAAAACAGGATGTTGTGCCAATGTTTTGTTCCACATACCATCCAATCCACTCATCTGGTTGTCAGAAGTTTTTGCCAAAAATCATTCTTCCAATCCTACCTTGGGTTTGGGGTTGTTGGTTCGGTGCAAATAGATTTCCCATTAAAAAAAAAGGTCACCGGCGACCGGCTAAACAAATCCAAGTATTTTAGGGGGCTTTTGCTGTTATCGGGAGTTTTCCAGTAAAAATGTGGAAGTCGTTGAAGTCAACCACCATTAAAAACATGGTGGTTCCTTTTGATGATGATTTTTACCCCTACTAAAAATAATGGTGAAACTCCAACTTTACCCCTAAAACCAGCGATACTCATAGTTGCCTCAACAAAATGGTACTGGATCCTAGGTTTTCCAGGTACTCAAAAAAATAATGGGTAAAACTCGGAGTTTTCCCCCACAAAAACCGGACTTTTCAACAAATGGGTGGCCTTGCCAGGCCTGGACCTTCCAGGGGAAAATTCTATCCGTTCAGCTCGCAACGGATCCCACGACGGACCGGCTTGGGATCTCCCAACGGAGCACGGCCGGGCTGTTCCCTTGTGCCTGTTGGAAGTGGATGCATCGGGTCCGTTGATTCGTTTTTGACTTTCGGAAAGCCGTTATCTCTTCAAAATCTAAAGGAAATAGGAATGGGATAGATAACTATACCTATCAATTGGTAGAGGATCTCTTCCAGCAGTATGATACCACATATATATATATATGTCTATTTATATTATATAGATATATATACACGCCTGAAAACTAACATACCATTGGAAAATCCTTCAAATGGTGGATTTTCGACTGTCATGTTAGTTTTCAGGGGGGTAATATTATACATGATCAACTAGACATCCAAGCGACTGCCTCCCTTGAGGATTGGTGTTTGATGATTTGATGGGTAGGGTTTTGAGGGTCCAGTCATGACATCTTCTCAGTAGGAGGTGTTTGGATGTCTTAGGGGAAAAAACCACCTTTGAAATCCTTTGAATAAAACAAATTGAATGGATAATATGGACGGTAAACCTTCCACCATTGGTCTCAAAAAAAACAAGAAACATCCACATAGATCAGCAACAAAAAACAAATGAAAGGACAGTAAACATCCACAATTTTTCCCCCAGAGTATCATTTTCAGATTCCATTCGTCCATTTCTGTATGCTGTTTGAAAGTCTATGATCACCGTTTTTCCGAGATGTGCTTTCTATAGAGAAAGGTAGCGGTAGCACTGGAGTAATTGTAGCACCAACTCAACCATAAATTGGCACCCACATGGTGGCGAACATGGAAGTGATCGTATCATTGGTAGACAGAATCAAACAACACCCGAAGAAAAACAAACAAGTCCCTGGCAATTCTTTGTGACCGTTTTGGGATGGTGAAAACGTGACCCTTTAAAAGGCGAATCGTGACCTCCAAATAAGGAATCAAAAGGTCACTCTAAATCACCTCTTAAGCGTAAATTTGAACATTCCTTGGGGAAACCTTAGGAATTTGCTAAAGGTTAGAAGACCTCAAAGGTGGGATACGGGATACATCTAACCCGCCCCAATAAACTCAAAAAAGGGGCTCAAAGGCTTACACCCACGAAATTTCCTTTTGGGAAGACAAAAACACAAAACCAAACAGTCAACCTGGAAATCCTTGGCCACCATTCTTTAAAGCATGCCATGTATTGATCAATGTCTGCAATGGAGTGCTGGTCGTGGCTGGTGTTGGAAATGATACTGTCATCCATCTCGACCGTTTTGCTTGTTCGCTCTCCGCAGAACTGTCATGGCAAGCCCAAAATGGACTTGGCAAACCCCCCCAGAACTTCGGTTGAAGTTGGTCCATAAGCAGTATGAAGAATTCTCGTGCGTCATGTTGACGTGAGATATTCGAAACTTGGCTCGAAACTGGGATGTTTGGGTAACGTCAAGGGAAATGGTGAGGGACGGCTCATCGTGGCAAGAAGCTTCCCACCATCCAACCAAAGATCCATCCAATCCATAGGCTCCAAGCGAGGTCCAAGTGACCCCTTGTATCACAGCATTCAAATAGCAAATAACGCTAGGATTCATAAGCACTCGCACAACCTTGATGCTGCCCCCAACCACTTGTCTCACAAAGCTTTGCAAACCACCAAGTTTATTATCATCCAAAAGGAACCACCATTGGCATTCACTCCCACAGATCACCCAAACCCCCCAAAAAACCAGCAAGTTCACCCCCTCCCCAACTTGGAGGGAATTTTCCCAGCTAGTAAGTAACCAATCCCACTTTTTTTAAAGCCCAAAAAAAGGCCATGGATGGAAGGGTCCCACAACCCCAAGTCTTGGGGACTTTCTGTACCCATCATAGTTATTAATTATTACCAAATGGGATGATCCTCCAAGTGGTGGTTGGTTTTTTGGTAATTTGGGCAATGCAAAAAAGGTCCCCTGGTTATTTAGGGTATAAAATACTGCCCACTTACTGTATATGCGATTATTTCATAAACCATTACTAGTTGGTGGTTGAACCAACCCAACCCATTTGAAAAATATGCTCGTCAAAATGGGTTCATCTTCCCCAAGTTTCGGGGTGAAAATACAAAATATTTGAAGTTTCACCACCTAGATCATAAGTATAAACTGTTCAGATTGGAATCTCTTTCTGTCCAAACTGTCCTGCCCTAGCTCCAAATCTCAAGAAATTGACACTGTCATAGATAAACCATGATAAGTGCGGGCATTCCCCTAGAAATAGGGGTGAAAATACAAAATTATTTGAAGTTTCACCACCCAGATTCTTTGATTTATAAAGGGATTATTAACCACTGGCTGATACCTTATCAAGGCATGTTTCCGATATGGTTCTCTAACCTTCCCATTATAAACCATTGTGCTCAATGTTCGACAACATTTCGGGGACAGCATGATCTTGTGTTCCAGGAGGAAAACGGGCCCCAGAAAACATATTTGGACCTGACTCTCATTTCTTGGAGTATTCTTCACCTCGTTTTCATCTGGTGTTCAAGGTAAAAGCACTTGGGATCCTGCAAACCTGCCTACTAAGCCACTTTTTCTTACAGTGGATCATGAAGGCTACTAAACTCTCCCCCCATCTCAACGAAAAACGAACCCAGGCGTTCCGCACCATCACGACCAACCTCAAGGCGGCCATGCTACCATGGCCTTTGGGAACCTGACACAAAAACGACACGGATTTTCGGCAGGTCTTTCGAAACGGGGAAAAAGGGCAACAAAAACAGGGGGTCACTATATCCCTAGGGATCCAATCACCTTCTGAGAATGGTAATGGAACTTAAATACTTTGCTAAGGAGGTGATTGGACACCCCAATCATCCTTTGACAATGTTATTGGATCCCTAGGGTATTACCAACCTATATGATGCACTGTTTTTTCCGGGAAATCTTTCAAAATTACCCTACATCTGTATCGTTTGATTCCCCTCAAAGGGGAAATTTCATGATCCCTGAAAAAGGGCCTTGAAATGTTTGAAACAAAAAAATCTCATAGGATCCGCATGGGACTGGTTTGTTCACCTACATGGGGGTTTCCTAAAATGGTGGTACCCCCAAACCATCCATTTTGGGGTAACCCTATTTTTGGAAACACCCATATGGATTCCTGAAAATTTTGGTTTTCATGTTAGGTAAATATAAATACAAGTCCCTTGGATCCAATGGGATTTTTTTGCCAAGGGAAAATTTGCCTCAGAACACCGTCTTTTTTTGAATTCAGTAGATAAATCTGTCTCAGAAGATTGGAGTTTCTGGCTAAGTGGAATGAACAAGTGCATCATGTTTTGTTAATATCTTCTTCTCTTTTTCTTATAACCAAGGCTCTGTACCGGCTTGCTCTTCTTTGTTTGGTCGACTGGTTTCTTCGATTCTCTTTGACAAATGAGGAAACAGAAGTTTGAAAAGGCCAAGCTTGTGTACCAGTAATGTGCAAAATGTGTTTAAAAACCCATCTATCTGAGATGGTCATGTTATGTTGCAGGGTGATTGTAAGTAAAATATACATGATGCATTGATTTGCTTTGTGATGGAAATAAATCATCCAACTTAACTAGATTTGATGTGGAACCTGTACAACATTTTCCATTTTTTGGGTTTACAACGAGGAGTTTCACGGCTTTTAATTCGCCATCACGAAACCCAAAAGAAAACAAATCTGGCATCAGCATCCATGGCTTCACATTACCCTAGACATCCAGGGCCACCTTGTGAGGTTTTGTATTTTGGACACCCAAAAAACATACCCAAAACACCAAACCCAAGATTCGTAGGAGGTATTCGCCTGGATGTCTAGGGTTAACAAAGATACTGAGATACGGTTTTGATGCTTCACAACTTTAGCAGACTGAAATTTTCCACTCACCAGGCCTCTCCCAAGGAAGGGCTATGATCTTTCCATCTCCATACCTATGGCTCCGTGGTCCAATTTGACTGGGAGATCCCGTGGAAAGGAACAAGGGTTTCCCATTATCCAAAAGGAAGCACCATTTCGAAAATGGTGTTTGACTTCCAGAATATAAACAAAGTGTTGTATCCCTAATGGTGAAACCGATGTTTTGAATGACTGGCCAAACAACACGTTCACTTTAAAGAAAAGATACATCCGAAATCTCCTCCTTCACTCAGCCAGCAAAAAAGATGAATTGGATTGTCATGGATTTTCCTAGGCAAAACTTACAGCCGGCGGGTTTTAGAAAACAAGTTAGAAGTGGAGTGACATGGGGCCGCTGAAATAACCCCAGTGAAACCATGAAACCCCATTTATTTTCGGGTGCGGAATTATTTTGGGAATTAATTTTTTATTTTTTTGGGAATTAATTTTTTTTCTATGGTTTCAATTGAAACTGGAGAGGTTTCAGGTGGGGGTGGGCCAGTCACCTTTTCGACAGCGAAAAAAAGCTGCGGATTGAATTGTGGAAGGCTGCCTCCCCCCCAGATGCATTGGGCCGCTCTGCATATGTTGTTTTCTTCCTTCTGCGGAGTTTTACTGTTAACAACAACAACGACAACAACAGCAACAGCAACAACAACAACAACAACAACAACAACA